>CM056602.1:20180563-20470390 GCA_029721355.1 Tegillarca granosa | reverse complement strand
AGGTAGTGTTTGAATTAATCGTCAGCTTTAAATGGCTAATAGTTTAGGTATGTTTGAACTAAACGTTAGCTTTAAATGAACATGTAATTACATGTTTTTGAACCAAACGTCAGCTTTAGGATGATATAGTTTAGGTAGTGTTCGACTAATCGTAGCTTTAATGAATAATTAGTTTATGTAGTGTTCGAACTAAACGTCAGCTTTAAAATGCTACATGTACTAGGTTTAGGTAGTGTTCGGACCAAACGTCAGCTTTTAAATGGATAAGCAGTGGATAGACTTAATTAAAGTGTGTGTGTGTGTGTGTGTGTGTGGTGTGTGGTGTGTGTGTGTGTGTTATTTTGAATGGAAATTGCTTAATCAGTTGTATATTTCTGTGTATTAACTAAGAGCGGAGAGAGAGAGAGAATTTATGCTATTATATATTTTAAATATTATATACATATTGTATTTGTTCAAAATAATATAAGAACGTGTCACATGTCACATTAACGTCATTAAAGACGAATTAAAGTTTTATAAGATGTAAACATTTCAATAATTATCATTATTATAAGTCCCAATAAAATCATGTTTTCCATCTAATGTTTAGTAAAACTAAGCGTACACAGTATTTATATTATGCTTTTAAATATATATTCCATGCTTTTTAAAAAGGGGCGCGACAATGTATTGTCTAAATAGTAACTGTTTTTCCATTAAACACAACATATTTGTGCTTTGTATTATACCTATACTATAATATGTATAATAATTAAGTATATATAATTTATTCACGTTGTAATTATTTGGATTTATATAATTTTTGGAACTTAAGATTCATAATTTTCAACTGTTTGGCTCATGTTTTCATTATCAAACTTTCGGTCTTAGTGTCACTGATGAGAAATGAATTTCCGAAATGTGCACATCTGGTACAGTCAAAATTTAAATGGTATTCGTGTATATATTTATCAATTATCTGTTTGCTGTGAGTATTGTATTGCATATGCAAATAGACAATGTGTTCTGTTCTGTTATTTTATTTTAAACATGTTTTAACACGTACAAAAAAGAACTGTTAGTTTATTATTTTAATCAAAACTTTAGTTTTGTTTTTTTTAATTTATTTATTTATTTATTTATTTATTTATTTATTTTTTGTTTTTGAGCATATATAATTATCGATAATTGTAAAGATTGAAATTCTATAACCAGAGGCCAGGGGTCGTGTAAGCCGGAGTTGTCTAAAGGGGTCGCTTAAGGATCACAGCGCCTCTAATTCACGGAGTCGAATCCCATGTGTCTTCCCACTTGGCCAAACATTTTAAAATTTCTCATTCCCACTTAGAGCAACATTGTTAAATAAACAATTAAGATCTCACCTGGAAAGTTTTTGCTATAGTCTTTTTCAGGATAATTCCTTTGATATTATGGTGAAAATATTTTAAAGAATGTAATATGTATCAATTATAAATTTTATTCAAATTAATTTTTATACTTTAGGGTAAGATAGGCAAAAAATAAGACTAAACCATTCTTGTTTTTATTCAGATTTAGATACTGTATTGTAAAACAATAATGTATTGTAAAATTGTCATTTAGAAAAAAATCATCCATTTTGCACATAAAGTAAACCTTTTGTAATCTGTATATGAATAGTTATTTCAAAATTGAATTTTTAAGAAGTAACATATATTACAAGTATGATACGAGAACACACCACTCAACAAATCTCCTAATTTTGAGGAAGGTAATAGCAATATTTTGAGTCCGTTCCTTGCATTTATATTTGTTACGTAAATGTTTTCCTCCGTATCAAACAAAAGATAACCAGACTATTAAATGAATATTGGTATTTATTTTCAAATCCAGTAAATGACCATTACCACCAGAAGTTTTGAATATCCATACCATTTGATTTTGTAAACAGTAAGTTTTAAGATGACATTTTAACTTTTTAACATGCTAAATAAATCTTCATTAATTTGTAAAGCAGTAGAAAATCAACTCAAATATCTCATCTGCTTAATCTGTAGATAAATCCAAATGGCTAATTAACCTTAACCAGTGTTAAAAATTTAGAGCTCAAAGAGATTTTAACTTACAACTTCCTTGATAAAACATGAAATTCAAAATGACATAATAGTACTACATGTATACTGTACCATAATGCCAATATCATTTGAGATTAAAATACAATGCAATACCTTTTTCCCCTTTTTAATATTATTTTTAATTCATTCATTCATTTTATTTTCGAAAATAGATAAAAAATAATAAAATGAATATAAATAAATAAATGAATAAAATATGAATAAAAATAAATAAATAAAAATATTTAAATAAATAATAAATAAATAAGTTACATTTTAAAGAAAATGATTGCATTATAGAGAGTGGAGTAATTGTGTTTTATAACACAGTCAATATTCTTTTATACAGTCATGTATTAAGAGATTTTGAGATTGCACTGTCAACTTTTGTTCTATAAATATCATCTTGATGTGCACAAAGTCATATTTCCATTTTATGGTGAATTTAATCCTGGTGTTTAACATGAAATCATAACGTGATACATGTACCTTTTAAGAATATAATACATCAGTATTTTCATATTTTCTAGAAACAGACTATACCCGTTATATTAAATCCTATTGTTTTGCTTAATCCTATAACTGACAGCCATTCCCACTAAGCCAACATTTAAAACCTTACCTATAGGTACAAAATTTTAAAATGTTGGCCAAGTGGGAATGAACCTGAATCCCAATTAGGGAAGATCCTATTTAATTTATCAATTGAATGTCAAATGGAACTCTTTGATAGAATTGTAGTACCTGTTTTACCCTATGAATATGAATAGTGGGGTTTTGAAAATATAGATATATTAAAGAGTTCATCTAAAGTTTTGAAAATTTGTTTTGAAATTAAAAAGTCTACACCAAATTATTAATTGTTTATGGTGAATTAGGGGAGAAAATCACGCAGTTTCATCGCTAAAAATAGAATTAATAATTATTGGTGTAAATAAATTTTTGATAAACAGAAAACATTTGTTCAGTTTGTGTCGTTTGTTATACCTACAAAGTCATGTTGGTTTTCATTGTAAATGGGTGATTTTTGAAGTTTATTTTTTAAACGTGTTGTCTAAATAGCATATGGTTATTTCAGTCATTTCTGAATAATACATAGCTAGTAAAATGTAAAATGTATTAACCAAAAGCTAAGTGACCGGTTTAGTCTGTTATGGTACGAAAATTGTAATTGTAATAATACATATTAAGGTTTTTCTTATAGATTATTATAGATCTAGATGTCAAATACCTTATATCTCTTAATAAAATTTAGAACCAGTTATCACCAACTTCCTAAAGAAACTGGCATATGGAAAAATATTGTTAGGGAAAATTGGCTTTGTTGTTTATGTGAAAAAAAACAATTTGGGGGATGAATATCATTATATTATGCATTGCGAGCATTTTGGTATTACAAGAAAAAATATGTCTCTCCAAAATATACTTCTAAATCTAATGTTATGGATTTCCATAATTTATTTGCTACAAAAAAAGATGCTTCTTCAAAGTTTGTTAATTAATACCCATTATTTATAAGAGAATCTACTCTCCAGGTCAACATGTATGTAATTTATACCACTGTGCTTTGTATTATCTGTATTGTTTTCTTGCAAGAATAAAGTGTTGTTGTTGTTATTATTATTATTATTATTATTATTATTATTATTATTATTATTATTATTATTATTATTGTTGTTGTTGTTGTTGTTATTATTATTATTATTATTATTATTATTATTATTATTATTATTATTATTATTATTCTTATTATTATTATAGAAAGTTTATCATTTCGCATGCCGAAGGTCAATGAGTTTTCCGGTCACCCTAGATTCCTCAATCACCAATAAATGACTGCCCTAACTTACATAAAAGAATTCCACTCCATAACCAATGGTCTCAAGTTTTATTTATTTATTTATCTATTTATTTATTTATTTATTTATTATTTATTTATTTATTTATTATTATTGTCTTTCCGAAAGTTATCACAGAATTGTATTTTTTTGTTTTTGTTTGCGCATGCGTTAGAAGTATAGCCTTCACCTCCACCTTATCATATACATTTATACCATTTTTAAATGCAAATTTTCTCCTTTTTATTTTAAGTCATTGTGTACTGAATGTTTGTCTAGTTCAATCAGCTTTACAAACTTTCTCAGGTGGAGAATGAAGTAAAAATGGTTTATTATCGAGCCTGGCATCGCCATAAGGCGAGACTTAGGTGTTCTTTTCCGGCGGCGGCGTGTCAAAATGTGAAAGTTTATATTACAGTAATGTATTTTCTACTCGATCAAAAACTAACCAGGCGAGATATTTGAATCCATGGAATTCTTATTATGGTCCAGTTAAGATCCTTTAACATTTTTAAGAAGTAACCGGAGCGTTTGGAGAATATTTCTGAGCTTCGTTGATCGAACGTATTGTCAGCCTTTGTTTTGTCGCTAATAGCTGAAGAATTACTAATGTGACGTTCAACAATATCAAAAACGATTTGGATCTAGCCAGCTTGTGGTGGCCTACAAAGAAATTTTTCTAGTGGTTTTAGAGGTATAGTCTTCACCCCCACATCTATAGCCTTCAAAACAACACCTATAGCCTTCACAAAACGCATATAGACTTCACAATCACGCATATAGTCTAAACAACCACGCCTACAGTTTTCACGACTCTAGCATTCCCATCCCCACCTATAGCCTTCACCGCTACACCATTAGCCTTAAAACAACAGCTATAACCTTCAAAACCACACCTATAGCCTTCATCACCACGAGTTTAGCATTCCCTTACACAGATATAGCCTTCAAAACAATGCCTATAGTTTTCACCACAACGCCTTTAGCATTCCCTAACACAGATATAACCTTCACAACATCGCCTATAGTTTATTACCAACAGGCTTATAGCCTTCACCACCATGCCACCGTTATCACGGCTCGATTTCGAAAGAGATTTATCAGAATTGTTAAAAAATTTAATTACATAAAACGAACATCACATTGCATTATGAACATTTATTCCGTTTCACATATGCAGTACATATTTGACACCTGTGTATTTGTAAATCTTTCATTTTAAACACATAAACATATTTTTGCTCCTTATCCGGTATTTCTTTGATGGTTAAATACGGTTCCGGAAGGTTAAACGGATCCTTTATTACGTTGATAGATTGATAACCTCCTGTTTTTATATTTGTGTTCCGTAAATTCTTGGGATAAGTTCCAATTAAAACATATTTTACATTGTCTCCAAGATTTATAATATTCTCGATAGCCAAACATGCATCTTTTAGTGGAATGTGCTGTAGTGCATCACGCGTTAAAATGAAATCCGCTTTTATATTAGGTAAAGGTGACACTAAATCGGCTAATCTAATATTTACTTTGTCATTTCCTTTCCATTGCTCCTGAAGCTGTTCTACGACAGATTTCGTTATATCCATACCAATATATCTAAAAAACGGTCTCTCCTGCCATACGGATTTCAGAAAAACTTCAGTCCATTCCATAGCACCGCACGGGATGTCGGCCATACTAGAAAAATTGTGCTTGGTGATGAATTCCAGCAAACGTTTCCGGAGTATTACTGTGTATCCAACAGATGAACCACCTCCTGATCCTTTTCCGCCTTTCCCCCAAAGTTTGTGTTTGTATATATTCTGGAAAACGGACTGTCTAATTGAATCTATAATTAATTTAGTTGTAGTAATTGAAACAGGTTTCAGAGCTTTCCCTATATTAATAGAAAATTGAAATTAAACATGAAATACTTAATTTTCGGTAAAGTGAACTCATTTATAAGAAAAGAATCATTTTTCAAAAAAAAAAAATAAATAAATAAATAAATAAAATAGAAAACTACAAAAAATTTAGCAAATTAAACTAAAATTTGAAGAAATGAATTTTCACAGCTGCCAGATGCGTTGTTTATTAAAAATATGTTTAAGTTGTGTCCGGCCATATTGTTTATATGTGTGTAGTTTTGGTTTTTGTGAAAAATTTCTATAAAATTGTAAATTTCATTCTGGGATTGGTATATTAATAAGAGGGCGAACCCGGAAAACCTATAAACAATGTGACTTATTTTTCTTTCTTTCTTTTCCTTTTTTTTTTTTTTTGTTTTTTGTTTTTTTTTTTTTTTTTTTTGTTTTTGTTTATTAGACTCGTTTAAAACTTGATTAATTTGTTTCTTGTTACTGGCTACTGGTTATCTTGGATATATTTAAATACATGCATATGTTGAGTTATGATCACATAAGAAGTTTATAAACTTATGATCAAATAAATATAGAAATAGCAGTAATTTCCAGGCGAGATGTTGACTTGTTGGATCTTAATTTAGAACATGGTTTCGTCATAAAAAATCGGGTCGTGTAAATGAAACTTACAAAATGGTAAATTACGATAATTTTATCACAGATTTTTATCAAATTTATCATTTGTGACTTTGTAAGGGATAAATAACATCGTTGCAAATATATTTTAAAATTAATGACTGACAATTAATGCAATCAAGTTGCCAAGTTTCCCCTATGACACACTCCAGTTTCCGTACAGTACAGGCCTGTCGAAAGTTTAACACTGAGCTGACGAAAAGGAGCCGAGACTCGGCTGCCGATGGGCCGAGCTATGGACAACTAGTGGCCGAAAAGTTGTCAACTCTCGGCCCCTCGGCAACTTGAACTGTCCACAGCTCGGCTACTCGGTAGCCGAGTCTCGGCAACTCATTCGGCTCCTCGGCACTTTGAACTGTCCACGACTCGGCAGTTCATTCGGTCTCTCAGTAGCCGAGTCTCGGGCACTAACATCTGAGAGATTAATGTTTAATTGTATATATGAAAATATACCGAATAAATAAATAAAACGATTAAATAAACGGTGAAAAAGATACATATGCGATTTTTTCCAGCAATTTACATTGAGAGAGATTAATTGTATATATACTAATAATAATAAAATATATCATTCGTTAATGATAAGGAATTTAAGTGCAAAGTAAATAAATAAAATAAAATAATAATAATAATAATAAAGCTAAAAATAATAATAAATTTAAAAATAATAAATTTAAAATAATAAATTTTTAAAAAATAATAAATAAATAAATAAATAAATAAATAAATAAATAAAGATAAATAAATAAATACCATTAAATAAATGGACGGTGGAAAAGATACATATGTGATTGTTTTTTTCAGAATTGCATAAATTTTTATATTCCATTATGGAGCGGGATTTTAAAAACAAAAAACTGGACTTCTGCCATCGCACTTTTAATTTAGTCATTAAATGTACCTATACAGGTAAACATCAGGTGTAATAATCCTAATCTGTTAATCCCATGTCATCATCAGATACCTGGCTTCAATACACGACGTTCAAAACCTTCTCAGTACCAAAACAAAAGAACAAACGGAGTTTTATTTACACACATTGTCTCCGACACCTGTCATCAAACTTGATTTAGAAGAAAGTCGTTTAAAACGCTGTAGAAACTTGCTGATATATTATCTTCTCTACTAATTTTCCTACTGATCTCTCCGACGTATTCCAGAGTTAGATAATCTCACAATTTTCTACCTAAATACGGCGATATACGCGAAACCACAGGCATGTTTACTGAACTGATGTTTTCTAGCTAACGATCCAGGGGTCGAGTGGCCGAAAAAGTGCCGAGGAGCCGAGCGGCCGAAAAGGTGCCAAGCAGTCGAAAAAGTGCCGAGTTGCCGAAAAGTGGCCGAAAAACAGCCGAGCGATGGACAGTAGCTGCTGAAAAGGTGCCGAGCTGTTGATTACTATTGGCCGAGACATAACTGCCGAGAGGCCGAGTCGGCACTAATTCGGCACTAAAGTGTTTAACTTTCGACCGGCCTGTACTGTACATTAGTGCGCATGCTCCAAACTAATAACAATCATCGTTAAATGTGTGACCAACACGTTATATGATTCCGTTTATTTACAGCTAATAGCGATGAAATTTTAGAAAATGAATATCATGAATTGGAGTATGAACACCGACAGGGTCTGACCAAGACTTGAAAATTGGTATATAAAGACTGTACCATGCCAAGCACTATGCGTTTAGAAATGAAATTCAGGGGTCCTTTAAGGAGATCTTAAAACAAATGCCCCGTGTTATGGCAAGCAAATTGCACAATAAATCGAGAAACCTATATTTACGCTGTAAAACCTAGTTTTGCGGTCGTAAAACCTACTTTTACGGTCTAAAACTAGGTTTTGCGCCGATAAACCTACTTTTGCGATCGCAAAACCTGGTTTTAAAATTTATTGTGTAATTTGCGCCGTAAACTATGTTTTACGACCGTAAATGCAGGTTTTCAAGTTGAATTGCATTTGCGTTCTCTACTTGTGCCGTAAAACAATACAGATTAATTGGGGACAATAACATAATTTACTGGTATTAACCGATGTCAAATTATTATCAATTTTTTCTTTCATTGTCTTCGGGTTCGACTTAATTGTGTTGTCTTTTATGCACAATAAATTAAATTCATTTAAAGGAATAATGTTAAAAAATGAAGGTGATCAATATTCATATTGTATGTATTTTTGAATACTTTATTTGCTAAAATTATTGATACCAAAAAAGTAATAAGTAGGTGATATCTATATAATCTAACCAGAGAATATGTAAATGCACCATTCCTATACATGTATAATACTTTAAAATATTTATGATTTCGCCAAAATTAAAAAAAAATTGTTAAGCAGAAAAAAATAAGTAAAAATGTTTATCACTTGATAGATCAATAACAACAAATACTAGTATTTGAAAGGCATTTTAAATTGAACAAACACGTACATGTATACGTAAAGGGCTACACGGCATCAATAACTATTAACCAATCAGATAACGTAAATTTTAATTCCGTAAATGAAAAGAAACAAATTGCACAGCTATTTAGTTAATATATCATTTACAAGTAAAACCTAGTTTTACGACTGTTAATGACATTTCGATCGCAAAAGTAGGTTTCACGGTGTTAATACATCTTAAAGTACCGTAAAACTTGGTTTTACGACGCAAAATGCACGAAAATAAAAAAATGTGCATTTGCGATCGCAAAACCTAGTTTTACAATCGTAAAACCTACATTTACGGTCGTAAATCCTAGTTTTAAGGCGTAAATTGCACAATAAATCGTAAAACCAGGTTTTGTGATCGCAAAAGTATGTTTCACGGCGAAAACCTGGTTTTACGGCCGTAAAAGTAGGTTTTTACGACCGCAAAACCAGGTTTTACGGCGTAAATGTATGTTTTAAGAATTTTTGTGCAGTTTGCTTGCCATACCGTGTCACGGAAGGCACACTAAAAACCCTAGCTGCACATTGACTTCAGCGCATTTTGAAGGTTAAAATTTCAGGCACTTGACCTTTATCTGATGACACTTCAATATAAGTGAAATATTCATGACTGGGGCGGGACATAAAACCCTAATAAATAAAAACAAATCAAATCAAATAGTGATCACACACACACACACACACACACACACACACACACACACAGGTAAAACAAGATCTCGACAGGCACTAGAAGGCTCATATCTGTCAATATCGGTTAAACTTAGTTTTAAATACCTGCGTTGCCTTCAACAGTGTCTGTAGATATTTTATTTATATTGCCTGTTTCTCCGTTTGACGCCAGTGGTTGGTATTCTACGAACTTTATTTCTATAATGAAAAAAATACCAAGATAAAATATAATGATTTCTGTTATGAATCGCATATTTCTTTTCTAGTTTGTTGTACAGTGTTATTGTTTGTGTTATATTTTCATTTGCCTTGTGAAATTCCCATAGTTGCAAGCTTGAGAGCCGTTGTAATTATTACTGACAATGAATGCCAAAAAATTTTGTCACTCCGTGTATGAATACATATAAAATGCAATACACAATCCGGAACTACATTATCGTAGGTAAACAAACATGACTGTCACGTCACGTTTGTTTACATTCGAGATGAGACTGAAAAACACATTTACAAAATATTACAAAGTAAAATCAAAGAAATTGATAAAATAATATTTTGATAACATATATAGGCATCTGGCTAATATTCACCTGTGAGAGACAGAGTGGTTTTTTTGATAGCCTGTTGAAAGAACAGACAACAACAGATCAGTCAAAACCATCAAACCACAAAAAAATTTTGAACAATCGGATCTTTAAAAAATTCTTCCTACCTTGACAAAGCTGCTATATACCCTATTATTTTGAGACAATATGTAATGGTACAACTTGTCAATCAATTTTGTGTCTCCCGGGATGTAAATTTCAAGTGATGTAAATTTCAAATGGAATTAGATTCACGCATGTATACCACATCCAGTGAAAATTGTCCGTTTCACATGCTGTGTTTGTTGATCGGAAAAACTGAAAAATCATCTACATGCTTTTAATCAATTTACAAGGAATACAATAGCAACTCCTCAAAAGTACAATACGTGGTTTGAGTACTACACAACTCCTTGCTAACCTTAAAACGGCAATTTTCTAAACTTTGAGAGATATTTGCACCACACCAGGCGTAAAGAATAAGTATACTTCTCACTGCTTTGCTGTCTACATTTGAATGATACCGATTATGAAGCTGGGCACATTATGTAAGAGTGAATCTGAACCTAACAATGTCGACATTTCAGAAAAAATCTCGGTAAATCCATGTCTACTCACATATCACAGATTCGAAACCCACATGCTTGGCCATTGAAAATTATTCTCAGCTACAGTACCCCCCTTCCCGTTTCAGATTCACAAATTTCACTTCCGACATTTAGCCAGCAATTTTTTACTCCAAACTTCTTTGCAAATTGAAATGGGGCCACACAGGTGCACCTGATTTTCGACTGAAATATAGTCCACAAATAACAACACATTTATCGTTGATATTCATTTTTTATACATATTATTTATATCCAATATTCTAAAAAAAATTCATTATGTTAATGAAAAATCGAGAAAACACCATCAAAATGCCTGATAACACTATAATTTTTCAAACCAAAACTCCCCGTTGTTACCCCACATTAAAATATTGCGGATTAATAATGTGTCGTTCTCGGTCTTAAATTCAGCTGTTGCGTCTACTGGACTCCCCCGATGTGCATGTGTTATAGACGGGATTTTTTTTTTTTAAATAAATGAAGAATTTTTTTTTTAAAATATTTTAAACGAAAATATAACAATTGAACTGTTTTAAAATGGTATTCATTGTCAGTATGAAGGTAACAACTTTGCAAGCAAACTTGTCATAACGCGCTAACGCGCGTTATTCCGTTTGCTTGCAAAGTTGTTACCTTCATACTGACAATGAATACCATTTTAAAACAGTTCAATTGTTAAATAATAGTTTTATCATTTCCACAAACAAGAGAGAGAGAGAGAGAGAGAGAGAGAGAGAGAGAGAGAGAGAGAGAGAGAGAGAACCGACAGAAAAAATCAATTCATGCGTGGGCAGAGTTTTTATATATTGCGATTATTATTATTATTATTATTATTATTATTATTATTATTATTATTATTATTATTATTATTACATATGAGTTAATAACATGTTAATAAAAAATTATAAATATATAATCCAAAAAAAAAAGTACTCTACACATTTATCATACGTTATTGAAATATTCCTGAAAGCTTACAAATTTTCTCTAAATTCAAAAAAAAAAAAATAAATAAATAAATAGATACATAAATAAATAAATAAATAAAATAATAATTATAATAATAATAAAAGGTAAAAAAAGATGAAAAATTCAACAAAAATAATTCATTTTTAACGCTTCTTATTTTTCTTAAATTGTGTTCATATATGCTCACGGCAGTAATATTTTCCGGAAACAAAAGTCAATTGTATTTTGACAATGTCATAAAATGTTCTGTTAGTATGATTCATATATAGCTAGCGGTGTTACTCTGTTCTTTAAATGCCTTCACTGTATGTTTGTTACTTGTTTCAAATGTTTTATTTTTGAGTGACTGTGCTTGGTGATTTTCCCATTGCTTTGACAGACTGAACCCCGTCTACAGGTGGGGGAGGGGAGGGGCCCGCGATGGTCGAGTAGTCGAACGCGGTCGCTTACGGATCCCAGGGTCTATCACCGCCAACATTTGAATCGCATTCGGGTAGATCCAAGTGTGAGAAAAATTTCACTTCGCTTGATGTAGATCGGGGTTTTCTCCTGGCGCTCCGGTTTTCTCCTAAAAGAAAGCCTCTTAATTTGGGCTTAAAACACCATTAATCAAACCCATTGTAACCTCGTCTGTCTCAGAGAATTCGCCATCAAACTTCTTAAAACGAAGATTCATTCAATTTGCCCTTTAATTCATAATTATTTTGATAAATGATTGCATTTGACATGTTTAGACAAAAAAAAAATGTAACTTTATGAAAAATAGTAATCTATAAGAGGCGTGAAATACTTAGAGAGAAAACTTCTTGGGAAAAAATTAAAATAAATAAATAAATAAATAAATAAATAAATAAATAAATAAATAAATTTCTCAAAAGCGAGGCTAAAATGATAATAACGAGTTCTGTCGAATTATTATCTCGTGTTATAACTGTCATACCCCGGTATTTTTTTGCCCCCGCCATGAAAACAGCCGGATCTGAAAAGTTACCTTATATTGCCATTCCGTCATTCTTAGTTTTCAGCACTATTTTCTTTGTTGATTGTGATATTTATTAATTGAGATATTAAAATGATATTTAGTATGTATTTTTGTTATGATGAGCTACAGTTTAAATTTGAGTTTTGTTTTAACAGATTCATTCTATAAAAAAAGTTATGACACTTTGGCTGTTGCTAGAACGGAAGCTGTTTTTGTGTGCAGTGTCAGTTGTAAGATGGATGGCACGTGAAGATTATATATTTGATGGAAAAAATTATGACATATCACTTATCACTTATATACATTTTTTGAAAATTTCAAACGAAGATAAAATTCATATTAGACACTCTCACAGATGTGATAGATGTATCAGACATGCTCAGTCTTTGAGGCTTCTCGGAAATAGGAACTTACAAAGCCCCAATGGGTATGTCTACCATTATTATCATATGCCAGAGTTACTTGCGCAATCGCTATTTTTTTTTTTTTTTAAATTATTTTGTTTTCTTTAAATACTTGTTTCAGTGCAAAACTTGACCGTTTCAATTTTTTTCGTTATAATCATAGTTAAATCAAGAAAAGCAATAAAAATAAATTACATTCAATTATTTTAAATGAAATTAAAAAACCCTTGAAGTTTTTTTTTTTGGATATAAACTTATGAAAATCAAACGACATGTCCAACTTGTTGCATTAAAACAAATAAATATGTCCCCAGGTACATGTAGATAACCAAATACTAACCTGTGCACGTGCACAAACCAGGTTAATATTTTGTTTTCAACCAGTGCCCGTGCTATGTAACTGTTAATAAACTCAATATCAACTGGGTTTAACAAAAGATGTATGGTGTAAATCAATGTCTACTTCGATTATAATGACCCAATCATCTACATGCAATATATTGGACCATAAATCACCTATAACTGTTTCAATGATACCTTTGTCAGAATAACAATAAATCTGTCATTTTTTTCTGATTGGGTCATTGACAAATATACAAAACCGTCTCATATCATTATGCCATTGAAGTAGGCAATTAATCCTAGAGTGGGGAGGTTTGTCAGTTCGGGGGTTTTCTCCGGACATACAGGATAACTGTAAAATAAAATCTTGACTGGTACGTCAAAGACTCTTACAATTCAACTCTTTCAGTGTCAATGGCTGTAGATATACCGGTCCATTAACTTAGTAGTATGTCATCGAAGTAAGAAAGGCGGGCATGACACATGTATCCCTTCAGTATCCATCTCTATTATATACCGACCCATAAACTAAGTAGTATGTCATCGAAGAAAAAAAGGCGGACATGACACATGCATTCCTTCAGACTCCATCTCTATATATATACCGGTCCATAAACTAAGTAGTATGTCATTGAAGCAAGAAAGGCGAACATGACACATGCATCCCTTCAGTCTCCATCTCTCTCTATATATACCTGTCCATCAACTAAGTAGTATGTCATTGAAGCAAGAAAAACGGACATGACACATGCATCCCTTCAGTCTCCATCTCTCTCTATATATACCTGTCCATCAACTAAGTAGTATGTCATTGAAGTAATAAAGGCGGACATAACACATGCATCCCTCCAGACTCCATCTCTATATATATACCGGTCCATGAACTAAGTAGTATGTCATTAAAGTAAGAAAGATGTACATGACACATGCATCCCTCCAGACTCCATCTCTATAATATACCGGTCCATCAACCAAGTAGTATGTCATTGAAGCAAGAAAAACGGACATGACACATGCATCCCTTCAGTCTCCATCTCTCTCTATATATACCTGTCCATCAACTAAGTAGTTTGTCATTGAAGTAATAAAGGCGGACATAACACATGCATCCCTCCAGACTCCATCTCTATATATATACCGGTCCATCAACTAAGTAGTATGTCATTGAATAAATAAAGGCGGACATGACACATGCATCCCTTCAGACTCCATCTCTCTCTTTATATATATCGGTCCATAAAATAAGTAGTATGTCATTTTAGCAAGAAAGGCGGACATGACACATGCATCCCTTCAGTCCCCATCTCTCTCTATATATATATATACCGGTCCATCAATTAAGTAGTATGTCATTTAAGTAAGAAAGGCGGACATGACACACGCATCCCTTCAGACTCCATCTCTATATATACCGGTCCATCAACCAAGTAGTACGTCATTTGAGTAAGAAAGGCGGACATGACACATGCATCCCTTCAGACTCCATCTCTATATATATACCGGTCCATCAACTAAGTAGTATGTCATTGAATAAATAAAGGCGGACATGACACATGCATCCCTTCAGACTCCATCTCTCTCTTTATATATATCGGTCCAAAAAATAAGTAGTATGGCATTGAAGTAAGAAAGGCGGACATGACACATGCATCCCTTCAGTATCCATCTCTATATATAAACCGGTCCATCAATTAAGTAGTATGTCATTTAAGTAAGAAAGGCGGACATGACACATGCAACCCTTTAGACTCGATCTCTTTATATATATACCGTTCCATGAACTAAGTAGTATGTCATCGAAGTAAAATAGGCGTACCTGACACACGTATCCCTTCAGACTACATCTCTTTATTTAGACCGGTCCATAAACTAAGAAGTATGTCATTGAAGTAAGAAAGATGTACATGACATATGTATAAACTAAGTAGTATGTCATTGAAGTAAGAAAGGCGGACATGACACATGCATCCCTTCAGACTCCATCTCTTTTATATATACCGGTCCATCAACTAAGTAGTATGTCATTGAAGCAAGAAAGGCGAACATGACACATGCATCCCTTCAGACTTCATCTCTATATACATACCGGTCCATCAACTAAGTAGTATGTCATTGAAGCAAGAAAGGCGAACATGACACATGCATCCCTTCAGACTTCATCTCTATATACATACCGGTCCATCAACTAAGTAGTATGTCATTGAAGCAAGAAAGGCAGACATGACACTTGCATCCCTTCAGTCTCCATCTCTATTATATACCAATATCCAAGAACTGACCGCCTCGAAGTAAGTGAAAGATTCTTGACTGGAGCGTAAAACACCATTACTGCACTCCACTCTATTATATACCGGTCCAAAACTGTGTCATCGAAGTAAAATAGGCGTACCTGACACACGTATCCCTTTAGACTTCATCTCTGTATTTAGTCCGGTCCAAAACTAAGTAGTATTTCATTGAAGTTAGACAGATGTACATGACATATGTATCACTTCAGTCTCCATCGTTATGGAAACAACAAGATTTTCAACAAAGTTACAATTATAGGCTGAAAAAACTATTGAATTGGTGACCTTATACCTTCATCGCCCAAAGTGTTAGTAAATTAAAAATAAAAATAAATAAGGATAATATTTATCTTTTATTTACTACTTTTAACTTCGGATAATTCACAATTCTTCGGTGTTTTATTATCTATAGTAAGTTAACACTTTGAACAAACACATGTATAATATGCTTAAAACTGAAGTCTTTTTAAAGAAGAAGAAACAACTGATTATTTTAAATAAGAGGAAATATTTAAACCAGGTGTGCTAAAATTTAATGTTCAAAATAATTTCGATTAAGGTAATTCATAAATATTTGTCGTAGAATCATAAATGTGCAAAATAGTTGGAAAAACAAACTCTAAATAAAATTTTTAGGACCATTTTCATTTATTACAGATATCAAAATATGTTATAAATTTTGATGTAAAATTTACAACTACAACAATACCATTGTCAATGTTTGCACGTGCATACCCGAATTTTGTCACATTGTTTAAAAAATTCGATGCATGGTCTTTTAGAGTGTCCATTATATGATAGTTTTAGACAAACATTATTTTTAAAAGCAAGGTCTTTCGATAACCATTTTTTAAGTAGAACTGATCAAGAGAAGATTAGATTTTTATTTACCAATGAATCATTGTTTTATTATACTGCCAAAACCTGTTATGATATTTTAATGAAAAGGAAATGTGTTTTATATAAATCTTTAAATTAGTGTGTACTTTTATAGGATATGTATATATATTCCCTCTTAATGAATTATATATTAATTAACGCAATTTGTTTCAATGTAAATAATTTTATGTATAGTCTCTCATAACTCTTTTTAGAGTGGCTCTAAGTAATTTATTTAATTTGGAATTTTATGTATACTTATTTATTTGCTTGAGGTGAGACTCTAATAAAATCTATGTTATGTTTTGTTATGTTATGTTATGTTATGTTATGTTATGTTATGTTATGTTATGTTATGTTATGTTATGTTATGTTATGTTATGTTATGTTATGTTATGTTATGTTATGTTATATAAACAGAGCAGGCACCGGTTTCACAATCATTCCTTAACTAAGATTTTCCTTAACTTAAATCTGGCAAATTTAATATCTTAATAATTTTGTTAATTGGTTAAGTTATTTAAAAAATTAAGTTGTCATTTTGAAGACCATTTTAAGCTTGTAGATTCTGATTTTAGTTTTATCACAAATATTTATTTACCAATTAAAAATGAGCTGCCAAAATTTGCTTAATTTAAGTTAAGGAAATTCTTAGCTAAGGAATGATTGTAAAACTGGGCCCAGTATTTAATTCTGTTGTTTTTATTCTTAACAATGCAAAAAGACTCCGTACCGTTGTTTTTTTAACCATCATGCATCTTAAACATTTTTCAAAACTGATTCGCAAATCTCAGGTTTTATTCACTTTAGCAACTTACAGAGATACTAAGTATTTTGAAAACGATTTTTTTCATATTCAGATTGTTTGAATTAATGGAGTTTTTAACCGTCCTAGTCAAGTATATTTCACTTATATTCGAATATCACCAGCGAAAGTAAAAGTGTCAGAGTTTTGGTACCTTTGCAGGGTGCTCAGGGCAACCTAAAAGTAGGGTTTTCCTTAGCGTGACGCGCCTCCCATGACACAGAACTTTTTTTTTTCTGGTCTCGTCTAAATGACCCGTGACTTTCATCTCTAAATTCTCGCGTGCTTGGCGAAACGATAGTCACTACCGTTTTTAAGTCTTGACAAGACCCGGCCAGTGATCGAATCCCCGACCATCTAAATACGAAGCGAGCACTTTGCCATCTCGGATTTTTGATTAATTGCTTAAATAATTCAAAAATCACAACAGATACTGTGTTTTTAATTCACACGGACAACATGTACATGTATTAATATTGGATTGTAAAAACTAAATGTAAATATTATTTTTCGATTTCGATTATATTCGCTGGTTAAATGGCTCTTTTGTTATCTATTTAAAATACGCAAATATTTGAATGTTTAAGTGCCGATTCAAGAAATATCAATTCGATTATTAACAGGTAGAGTTTTAAACTTGGGTTATTTTTGGGGGCCTACCTGTATCCTTTTTAATTTTCCCATTTTGTATATTATAAACCTTTAATTGTTTGCGAAGATTGTTTTTTGAATGCAACTAAAAATAAATAAACAAACAAATTAATAAATAAGAAAATAAATAAATAAATAAATACTGCCACCACAACAACGACTTCTAGTACTTCTACCTTCTACATCTACAACTTCTACTACTACTACTACTACTACTACTAAATAAATAAATAAATAAATAAATGAATAAATAAATAAATAAATAAATAAATAAATAAATAAATAAATAATAACAATAGAAATCCGTAGAAGACATGTTTGTAAAAGGTCTGGTATAAATATTTATATATAATTATAGATAAACAAAAAAAAAGAATTAATAAATAAATACTAAACACATTACAAATAAATATATTTCTCTGTAGGCAATATTTATGTTTGTAAAAAGACTGATTAAAAGTTTGCAAGGATTAGCCTTATTTTCAGCTGAAAAACACTCATTAATTGCTGATCTCTATTCCACACCTCAAAAATATTTTTCGGTTCCGACGATGGAAATCCTTAACGAAACACAATTTAAGTACACTAAATAAAAAAAGAAAAATTACCTACCTGAATTAAACTTTAAAAAGCCAAAAAAAGTCAAAGCGACCATAACACAAATTGTAAATTTGCATACATATTTTCCTCTAACGTCATAGCTGCTTCCCCAGCACATTCTATCACGTGACAGCATTTCCCAATGTCTAAAAGGTTTGTGTTAAACGGACGATAACAATGAATAGGTAATGTTTATTGCAAAAGGCGATTCGAGGCTATAGATTTATTGGTCTTTATGTTAATGTATCGTTTGAATTATTAAATAACAAATATATCTACTGTGACATATACCTGCCATCGTGTCATGTTTTCTATGCCAATCATTCCGACCGACAAAGAAAACTTAAACATGTCACACATAAGAATAATTCATCGCACAGTTTTTAATGTTCACGCGTTTTATCGTATTTTCAAATGCATATAAATATATAATTTTGGTTGTAAAAAATGAGAAAGGTTTTAATTCTGTAAAATACTGAATTGACTTTTCTTAACAGAGTAGAGAGTGTAGTAGAGTAATGGTGTTTTACGCCCAGTCAAGATTCTTTCACTTTTACGAGGCGGTTTTTGGATGGTGGAGGAAACCGGAGTGTCCGGAGAAAACCACCGACCTTCGGCAAGCGAACTGAAACTTTCTCACACTATGATCTGTCGCGAGTGGGATTCGAACCCAGGTGGTGAGAGGCGCTGTGATCCATAAGTGTGCACTTTTGACCACTCGGCCACCGAGGCCCCTCCATTCTTAACTAGTTTAGCGGCGGTAAAATGATTAAAGAATGTCGTAATCATTTTAAGTAGTTTGAACAATATTTTTTGTCACTTAATTTTACAATCAGTGTGGTAGCTCAGATGGTAGAGTGCTCGCTTCGTAAGTTGTAGGTCGAGGGTTCGAACCCCGACAGTCTGACCCAAGAGTGGTTAGTGACTGTTCTTTCGCCAAGCACTCGGCATTACGAAATGAAAGTCACGGTTCTTTCGGATGAGAACTTAAAATAAACGAAGTCTGGCGACGATAAAAGTGAAATATTCTTGACGTTAAACACCATTTTTCATCTCAACTCAACTCTTAATTTAAAATACAATTGTTTAACAAAACAATAATACGAGACTATGAAACAAGAGAAGTATTCTCTAACGTAACCCAATCTTACAATCATCAATGACCAATTAAGATTATAAGTATCTATTTTTAGAGAAACAGAAAAAAAAAACATTGAACCAAAAACAAAAATAAGTAGAAAAGACAAGAAGAAAGAAAATGATGAAAAATGACGGCATAGTCATGTCATAAACATTAAAATGTAAAACGTTTAGATCGATTGATGGAATTATGCACTTGTGATGGAATTTGACAATTCTGTTCCAAACTTAATTCAAATTCTCCATATAACAATTAATTAACAATAATTGTAGCTTGCCGAATATTATGATACAGTGGACATTGTAAAATCATTTTAAGTAGTTTACGATACATGATTGCAACGATAATATATCAGGACTTTCCTGCAATAGAGTTCTTATTTATCAGAAATGGTAAATAAAATCTAACTTAAAACATTTAAATGATCAAAGGTTATAACATAACAAATAAAGGACCCATTTCCGTCGAAATTGTAATGCAGTAATAGGCTTTCATATTTATGTGGTATAAATATAACAATAAAAGTAAGTATTTATATCAATTATATATATATATATATATATATATATATATATATATATATATATATATATATATATATATATATATAGTTATTTATACATAAAATTTAACAATTCAGTTCAATTACAATTGGTCCATATATTGTTTGTCACATTTTTTTTTTTTTTTTTTTTTTTTTTTTTTATATTTCTTTTATTTAAAACTTTCCTCATAAAAATAACCGTGAGATTGAATTGAAATACATTGATCTAGCCAAATTCTATTTTTAAATTAAAAAAAAAAACTTCCCTGACTTTTCCTGTACATAGAGCAGATTTTAGAAAAAAAAAAGAAGAAATCTAATTACTTCAATGATCCGATTGGACCTCACCCAAAATTACATCAGGATATTTTAAGGTTAATAAAGGTCAAATAAATTAATATGCAAATCACATTTCCTTCCTACATAGTGTTTAATTTAAAAGAAATTGATTTCCAGAGATGCAATAGATATAGTTTAAAAAATTTAGATTTTTTTTCAATAAGAAAAATGTAGGAAAGAGACATAAGTTAATAATTAGGTGTTCATTTTTGCTCGGATTTTCTAAAGGGGTGATCATCATGAATATTTACAGCATGACAACATATCTTATATGGCAAACTAGGAAGGTGCATAAGGGATATTTTGGACATAGTGAATTTATTTTCTTCTTGAAAACATTACAAATTTATTATATATACAGAATTAAAGCAACTTTTTTAATAACTCTGGTTATTTTTCCCAATTAGGTCAGTAAATTTTACATGGATTTTTGATAGTTTTGAATGGCTTTGTTTAAATATGGAGTTTTGTTCAAAAATCATTGAAAAGCACAATTTAAAATCATACAAGTTATTCATCATTGATTTGACCAAGAAAAAATGTTTTAATTTTAAAATATTAACACTAAGATATAGCTTTTTGATTAATTTATTAAATTACATGAGATCTATCTCAGGGAAAAGTATGAAGAAAGGAACTGTGATTTTTTTGACAAAATAACCCCAAAAAGGGAAAAAATATATTAAGAATTAAGATTCATTCAGTATAACCTGTTTATAAAGACCACCCAAGTGACTGAGTAATAGTGAACTTAATAGACAGGTGGACTTTATATAGAGTGTCATCTTATGAACAAGTAAACATGTATTGTTGATATCCAAAAACTAAAAAAAAAACTTGATTTAAAATAAGTGGTTGGGGAGTCATTAGGGACTAAAAAGCATGGTCTTTATTCACATTAGACAGGTGGACTTTATATAGAAGGCCATTATATACATAGTAAAATCCACCGGGGATACTTCAGACCAGTTGCTATAGACAGGTGGGCTCTGTAACAGGTTATACTGTTTATAAGATATTGCAGTAAGGAGGGTGAAAGCGTTAATACATATAGCAGTAAGTGGGTGTAAAAGTTAATATATATTGCAGTAAGTGGGTGTAAAAGTTAATATATATAGCAGTAAGTGGGTGTAAAAGTTAATATATATATAGCAGTAAGTGGGTGTAAAAGTTAATATATATAGCAGTAATTGGGTGTAAAAGTTAATATATATAGCAGTAAGTGGGTGTAAAAGTTAATATATATAGCAGTGAGTGGGTGTAAAAGTTAATACATAATCAAAGATAAACAACATTTAACTAAATGATGAAATTATTTCAGAAGCAGACAGGTTTGCGACTGAAGAATTATTAAGTTTTTTCAGTAGTTGTATTTGCAAATCAAGCTTTTGACTCTCCTTCTGCAATACTTCATACTGCAAATTGGTAATATCCTGGGTAGTGATATTCTTCCTCTTTGTTCTTGTCAATGTAGGTAGAATTTTACTGCAAGTAAAAATTAAAAAAATGTTTTGTAATTTTGTATTCAAATTAATATTAATTTAAAAATGCTTACCTATGTATTACTATTTATTTTATTATAATATAATTCTATTCTTCTTTGTTTCATCAGTTACTTTAGCTAAATCTTAGATGTTTAGATGTATGGTAGAATTTTTAAAACAAGTAATAATCAATTTGCGAAATATCCTTACATTAGGTCCTAACTGTTGAAAATTTAAACAGTTCTTTTAATTAATGTACATGTAATTGTCCATTGAACTTCTGCATGAGATATGGCATACCCTTAGGAGAGCATTAAGGCCCTTAGGTCTTTTGTTTTTACTTAATTGAATTTATTTGATTAAATCTCATGAAATGCACCAATTAGAAATATTGATTTGCATAAAATTACATATATATTGGTTAGGCATTATGACAAAAATGCATATAATTGTACAGCACATCTTTTAAAGCTTTTCACTTTGAAGGGCAATTAAATATTATTGTATTGGAACTGTTGTGGTTATTTAATTGTTCACTTTTTTGTACTGCAATATATGATATTGGCACAATTAATTTCTTAAGTGTAATCCTTATTTATCTGTCATTGGTATGTTATTTGTTTTTCAAGCTTGTTTTTAATCATTGATACTTGTAATCAGTATAAAGGTAAAAACTTTGGCTGTATGATTGATGGAAGATACAAAAATGTTTGTTATTCCCATGCTGCTTTTCTAAAAGTATTTGTTTATTAAATAATTACATCTTTCCTAAGCATGTGTGTATATTATTGTTGAACAAACTTGTCATTGACATTTTATCAAATTCACTCAAATCTCAAGTAGAATAAGCTTCTAATCCAATCAAATGATTGCAAATGCTTGACATTTCAGATTTTCAAAAAGAAAATAGTTCCTAAGGAAAAATCATAACTTTTTAGAACAAAAAAGAATACATTTGTCCATTACTGCCAGTTTCTTCATCTGGTATCATAGGGATGACAGCTGAAGATGGTGCAGGGGAACATGGTGCATCACCTGCGGGACCAGATAGCACATTTTCAATCCCGCTCTCTGCTGCTTCCGTGGCTCTTCTGAGAGCTCTATCCCAAGTTTCTTCTTCTAAAAAAATCAAATTGAAGATTATTGAAATTCTTATATAATGTAATTTTTTTTCACTGCAGTATTTCAATTTTTTTTTAAATTAATAAAATCACTGGTTACTTTATTTCACTTATACAATATAGGTACTTAAATTTTTCTTCAATATACAACATGTACTTACTGTTGTTTGAATTATATATAGGTGCTTTTTTGTTCACTGTGGAACAAAGCTGTATGCTAATAAATACTGTCATATAACGTTTATGACAAAACACTTTGATGATTAAATTCAAAAAGTGGTAAATGACTGATATATATCATCAGTTGCACCTAAAATTTCGAGTTTTATATTCAGTGGTCTCTCAGTATTATAATTTTGTTTGTTTTATTTCAATATATTATCTGTTGTGTGCAGTGCTTTTCATTTGAAAGTGCAATTGACTGGACACTCCAGTTTCCTCCAGATTTAAGTCAGAAAAATTTGATTGCCCTTTGCATAATGATTTAAAAAAAAAACAAATGCTTTAAAAGATTTAAAACCGTTAACAATGACAGCATTATATATACCTGTGAAATAGGTAGAAGTTACGTTTAATACCAGACGAGAAATACGGATTTCGTTGCTGTGTCCTTTCCCGTTTTACTTTATATTATCAACATTGGTTTGGCGCGATCCCTGTTGTGTGTAATACAAATTCATTTGCATCAGACAGTCGACGACTTGAGTAATCTCATGTTCATGGAGTTTAGATTTTACATTAATACTGCGAATTTCTTCGCAATTTGTTCTTAAAAAGGATCTCGAAATGAAGGTAGGCATGACACAATTATAGCTACAAGGGTCAAGGTCATTTTTAATGTAAATAATCGTGCCGGCAGACGATCTTTTTCTTTTAAGTTTATTTCGTTATTTCTATTCAGTTAATCCCAATTTCATACGAAAAGATTGAAAATTTGTTAATTGAAATAGATTGGTCCATTACCAGGTTACACGTTTAACGATGTAAATATATATTTTATTAAAAAAAAAAGGCTAATTTCAAAACGATATACCCGTCTTGCTGACTGCCATTATACGATACTATTGTCTAGTCTTTCTTGCCCGTTCTTCGAATTGATAGTTATGTAAAGTGTACGTGTATGTTCTTAGCTTATCAACTTACGTGATGTTGGCACTGCATCTTCCTGGGTCAAGGCTAGACCCACCTCGAGACCGCCACAGATACCATTAAATGATGCACATTCAGAGTGCAAATCTAGCACATGGACGTCATATTCAGACAGTGGAGGAGGTGCTGGACCGCCACCTGTTCCTGTACTTATTCTTTTGTGTTCAACAAACTTTGATTTTGCCTCTCTGCACATATTTCGCCACTTGTTTCTCACCTCCTCCACTGTCCTCTGTGCTGTCCCGACAGCATTCACTTTGGCAGTTATCTGCCTCCATACCTCCGTCTTTTTGTTATTTGTAACAACATTTGTGAACTTAGAGTTCAACAACTCTAAGTTGCTCTCCACCTCTTCACCTAGGACATTTATTTCCCCAGGTGAAAAGGTGGTCTTCCTCTGCCTTTTTTGAGGTGGAGGTATGGAGGCTGCCATCTTGGATGTGGTACTGAGAGTGGTGAATTATGGGTAATATTTTTATTTAATCAATTGATTAAAATTTTAATCATTAAGAATAATAATGACAAAAGTAAAAAATTATTTCTGGAATGATGTTTTTCAATCACTATATGATTTTATGAATATATCACAAGATGAGTATATTTACATGCCTCTCTGGTATAATAAATACATTAAGATAGATAATAAAATTGTATTTTACAAGTCTTGGTTCTGTAAAGGTATTCAAGCTATTGGAGATTTGATTGATAAAGATGGAAATATATATGAATATGAAGATTTCTGTAGAAGGTTTAATTTCCATCCTCCTTTTACTCAGTTTTTAGGTCTTGGGCATGCAATTAAGAAAAGCATAAAAACTTTTGATTTTAATACATACATCATAAATCAGCCATATATATCAAAATTTGCACTATCTCTGGTAAAATGTAAAAAGGGATGTAAAAACATATATGATCTTTTTATTAAACAAATGAATGTAAAACCTACAAGTCAACGTAAATGGGAACAGAAATTAGTATTGAACTTTGATGATATTTGGTGGAAAAACTGTAATTCTTGTATTTTTGAAACTACTAAAGACATTAAGCTACGCTGGTTCCAATACCGTATCTCCCATAGAATTCTGAGTACAAATGTATTTTTAGTGAAAATTGGATTGGCAAATAATGAACTATGTAGTTTTTGCAAGGAAGTTCCTGAAACTTTAGAGCATTTGTTTTGGTATTGTAATATTGTTACTCAATTTTGGAAAAAATTTAATAGATGGGTTAATGAAGTTTTCCTCTTAAAAACAACATTTAATATAACTGATGTCTTCTTTGGATATTTTTCAAAAAACAATTCTCTTCTTAACTTGTGTATTACTATTGCTAAATTTCACATTTATCGTCAAAAGTGGCGAAATTGTCTCCCTTGTTTCGAGGGTGTTAAAAAGGAAATTTTACATTACAAAAAGATTGAAGAATATATATTTAGGAAAAATTGTCAATATGCTAAATATATCCTCAAATGGAGATATTTTCTGGATAGGCAGTCTTTGTAAAAAATATATTTTAACTACTGTGTGGGGCACAACAACATAAATACATTTACAGTGTTTACTTTCACTATAATTGTATAAACATGTACTTAAATTAATATATCAAGAATGAATGGTAGTGTGTAAGTTTGTATTTTTGTCATTTGTAAACTTAATGTTTTTTTGTCTTTTATGTTATAAAATTTCTTATGTAAATGTCGAAAAACAATAAAGGAGAAAAAAAAAATAAATTAATCATTGATTAACTAATCGATGCGTTAAAATTTTTGAGCAACAGCTTTTAATCAGCTTATTTGGTAATCATTTGATTAGACTTTAACGATTCGTTAAACCTTAACAAGATGGTTAAATTTAATCATCTTTTGTGCAACCGGCCCCAGGGAAATGCATATGCATATGACAAACAATTATAGACTGATAGTAGTTTATTTCTCATACGTGTAAATCAATACAGAGAACATATCAATAATATATACAAACACAAATTATGACATAGATATATCACCCGTACAACCTGATGAGTTATGTTTTATTGCTAGCTTTTGTCCATTGTTTAGCGACAATATGCCTAACACTAAGGGGTCGGACCCACGGCTGTCGAAGTGCTAAATTTTTTAACACATTAGTGATAAGTGTATAAGTGTATAACTCTATATTTCTATTTTATGGGAAAAAAATCGAAAAGGTTTGACAAATAGACCCGTAGGCTTTACGTTACGCTTTGCAGTGTACGTCTTTCATCGTTTAATAAGATAAAATTATCAAGTATAGTCTTAAATCTATATTTTTCTGGGGAAAAACCTGATTGCGGCGTTTTTGTTTTTTTTTTTTTTTTTTTTTTTTTTTTTTTTTTTTTTTAAATTCAAGGATTCTTTTCAAATCAGTGAATAAAGTACGAGTTTCTTCCCTCTTCCGTACTCAGTTATTTGTACAATTGCATTTACATCTTCAGAAAGTCGGAATGATTTAGGAAAAGAATTTGGGGATAAAAAACCAGCTGGTTTTGGGGCAGAATAAATTGAAACCAATGGTAACCAATACTTAATACTGTTTATTGTGTTGTCATATACTACTTTTTTAATTAAATTTTAATTTGAATTTAAATATATTTTTCTGATTAAATTCAAAAAGTGGTATATGAGAGTGTATATTCTTTAACCAAGATAAAACGCAAGTGTCCCCGATCAGCTATTTAATAAGCTGCTCAGGAACAGTGTAGTTTAATAATATAATGATATTAGAAATTATACATATAAGAAAACAAAAATATTTTTTCACATTTCAGATTAACTTTAAACAAATGTTTGTGTATAATTTTATAAAAGATATTATTGTAAGGTATGTCACAAACTGGCAGGTGCTGTTTGGTATTGTAACGTGTGGTATCACATTTGAACAAGTCAAGGGTTAAATGACTGTTGGCCGTAACATGGGTCTACTTGACAATAAATATCATTCAATAAATGAGAAACGTTTTAGATAATGTATAAAGCTAAACCTGCAAGCAAGCTCAAGTTTCAAAATCTTTCATCAAACTAAGTGTATACTCGACTCAAATAAAGGGAATATTTCAATGTCAATTTTAATACATAACACAGTTAAAATTGAATAACTAATGTTATATATAGATTATTTAGTGTATTTGTTTGTGCTGCAAGATGGCCTGCAGGCCATCTTGCAGCATGTTTGTTGAACAAAACAAAACAATGTCCCATAAAATTTTCAAATATTGATGAAAAAAAATTGGAATATTTGAATATAGACTCAATTGAGTGAAAGATTGTGAAACGGGCCAAACACCTATGAACACACATTTGGTGAATGATTTTGAAACTGTGGCTAAACACATATGATCAAGATACGCACTCCGAAAAACACTCCAAAAAACAACAATATGTATCAGTTACACTATAAGAGCACAGATGCAAATGCATCAACTCACCATGACAGAGAGACACAGAGAACACAGGGACAACAGCATAAAGAAACAAGACAACATCACGAAGTACAGAAGAAACAAAATAATGAAGCGAAACCAAATCATATGGACTTACTATACGATTATTTCTCTTATTAATAGAGATCTTGCGTTTAAAACGTATAACACATACGTGTAAGTAGCACACGCAATATGGAAATCAAAGTACTGTGATGCTTGAATGGCATCGTTCATTTTATACTTCAGCATTTTGATATTTGAAATCAAAGTTTTGTGATGCTTGAATTGCATCGTTTATTTTATACTTCAGCATTTTGATATAGTAATACACTGATGTGTAGACTTTTACATATAACAGTATGCAATGACAATGACTATTTCTGTTACTTGATTGGTTGTAATGCTGTGTAATGTCGCTTCAACAATTTTTCAGCTAGTTGCGACGAAAGCAATTATATTAATCGCTAACAATTAATCTCCTCGATTTTATATATACATGAAATGTGCAAATATTTTGTAGTCTGCCTTGTATTAGCGTGTACACTTTTAGGTCCTAACTTACCGAGTAAAACATATCACATGACTAGTCACATTTTACTGATACCGGATTGGCCAATTGACAATACGTCCCCTTAATGCCGACCGACAGGCGAAGAGGCAGTATCTCAAATTTTAATATCTTATATTTGGCCCGGCCGGTGCTTGCACCCGCGACCTTCCGTTCTCGAGGCGAACGCTCTCTCACTGTGCCACTGGGGCGGTTAATTTATTTGTAGAAGATGAAAAACTGAAGGAAACCAAACTAAGCACATTAAAAGACATTTAGATATAGTATTTTCCAAGCACATTTTAAGGATGATAATATAATTGTCTTAAAAATAAAAAGAAAATAAGTCTGGTTTATAATGCAAAATTAAACAGTTACAAATATTTTGAAAAAAAAAACAACGTAAACCCACAACTTAAACCTTTAACCAAATCAAATCGGTGTGTATTTATTCCTATACAGTTAATCATTGTAAAACCCGATGTCCGGCGTGAAATTTATAGCTTCATATATACATAAATTGATGTATACATGAAGCACCTTGAGAGAAGATCTTCAAAGCCAAACGAAATTAACTGATTTTTATGCCTTTCTTTTACCGTAAAATTTGTGGCACAATGATTTTTTCCATATCGCATCCTGCGTGCGCACGTGTAACCTATCTCAATTGAACGGGGACACCTTTTTTTAATTGGCAAGAGTCATAATTTAGTGCGAAAAATTATATGAAAATAAAAAATTTAATTATTTAAATTTAAATCGTAAATTGCATTCGAAAAAAAATAATCAAATACTCGACTGAGGTCGAAATTGGGAAATGTCGACCTCGTAGTTTTATTTATTTATTTTTTTTTTCATCTCAAACTCGACAAAACCAAGTTTAAGATGAAAAATTTGAACACTCGATCGATATTTCCTCATCTAGACCTCAAACTCGTAAAAAATTCTCTTTCACCTCAGATAGAAATTTTCATATAAAGAGTGGTGCAAGATATTTCAATCTCAATATTGCACCCCCTGTACAAAATAGCTTACACGCCCTTTTTCCCGCGAAGAGTTATCAATGAAATCAGAGGTATATCGATACTTTGAGAACCGCTTTAACCCAAAAATCTCGCATAGCTTCGCACAAAAAATAAATAGAAAAGGTAATACTACAGTCTAAATTTAAAATGTAATTTTTAAAAATAACAAATTATTTTTTCCAAATCAATAACAAGTTTATTTCATAATACATAAATTTTT
This sequence comes from Tegillarca granosa, assembly GCA_029721355.1. Classification (NCBI taxonomy): domain Eukaryota; kingdom Metazoa; phylum Mollusca; class Bivalvia; order Arcoida; family Arcidae; genus Tegillarca; species Tegillarca granosa. Next base: position 20,440,717 of record CM056602.1, on the reverse strand, counting down.
ATATGATGCCATTTTTACATGACGTAATGTTAATATGAATTATGACGTCACGCTTGTTCCTGTCTTTTGTATTCACACGCCACTTCCATCATATGTTGAATTTTGATTTTAATAGAACTTGTATATTTTGTGGTGCTTGCGGGGCAAGCCTAGTTCTAGACCAGATATATTAGAACGAGGGTCAAGATTTCCCATCTGCATCACAAGTAGTGATAGATTCTCTTAGTCTTAAACGGCTTGAGAAAAGCTACACGCGCGCAACACACTACTTTTACGCAATTTGTTCACAAGAATGAATCAAATCATAAAAAGCAACTTCATAAACTACTATTTCGTTTGATATCAAAACAATTTTGATGAATTATCCTATATTTTTCAAGTAATTGAGTCAAGGTTTGCTGCGTAATTAATAAAGCCTGGCCCCAGTTTTACAATCATTCCTTAACTAAGATTTGCCTTAACTTAAAATTAGCAGTTTTTACCATCTCTAATTTAATTACAAAAAATATTTTTGATAAATCTAAATACGGATGTTACAAGCTTGAAGTTTACTTTAAAATGATACCTTAAGTTCCTAATTATCTCAACAATTAACAAAATTAATAGGATTTCAAATTTGCCAGATTTAAGTTAAAGAAAATATGAATTAAGAAATGATTGTGAAACTCGGGCCTGGCCTTTATTGTATCGACTATTTGAAAATAAAATTTGGTGGCCGTCACATCGCGAAGGATTAATATGTAAAGTGGAAAATAGTTCTATATGGAGTTCTCGAGTTGAACACGTGATAGGTCGTAGGACTTCTTTATAGGCACAGTAGAGAGAACCTTGGTAGAATTACAAGTGTATGTGCGTATTTGTCGGCACAAAGAACAAAATTGATTTTCAAGTATTATTTTTTTTATTTCTGAATAAAATGTCCCGTTAGACATGTTTAACTGTTAAAAGAATTCATAATTTACGATATTCACTTTACTTTCTGTACAATCGGCACTTTGATTACCAATATATACGTGCGCTATTCTTATACTAATGCGTTTGCGTTTTAAACGCAAAATCTCTATTACTACCAATACGGTAGCTCATTTGGTAGACTGCTCGCTTCGTATGCAGAAGGTTGGGTTCAAGCCCGGCCGGGTCTGACCATGACTTGAAAATCGGTAGTGACTGTTCTGCTGCCAAGCACTCAGCATTTAGAAATGAAAGTCAAGGGGTCCTTCGTCGGAGACCTCTCCGTCAAGGCAGGTGTGGTATGTTCGTTAAAGAATTCTCCCTTCACAAGCGCACTGCAAAGGTAAAAAATTCTGCCACTTAACCTATAGTCTGATGACGTCTCGGTATAATTGAAATAAAATTAATTGAATTAATAAATCTAAATTGTTTCGTCTACATGGGTACGAATTTTACCTAAGATCGACTATATAGTGTATAGTTAAACCTTCATCAAATAATAACCATGGCGTATCGTGAAAAATAAAATTAATCGTGACACGTTGTATAAACTAACTAACCGTGACACATTGTGTGAGACTGATTAACTGTTACATTTTCTGTAAAACTAACTAATCGTGACATATTGTGTAGAAACACATTAATTGTGACACATTGTATAAAACTCATTTAGAGTGACACATTGTATAAAACTATTTAACCGTGACACATTGTTTAAGACTGATTAACCGTGACATATTGTATAAAACTATTTAACCGTGACATATTGTATGAAACTAATTAACCGTGACACATTGTATTAAACTGATAAACTGTTACACTTTGTGTAAAATTAATAAACCGGTACATGTTGTATTTAACCGTGTCATTTTGTACAAAATCTTACTTAAACGTAACTCATTGTTTGAAACTAATAAACCGTGACACATTGTATAATACTTATGAATCATGACACTCCCCATAAGACAAATAAACCGTCACACCTGTTACATAACTGATTAAACTTGTTATTATGTAAAAAAAAAAAAACTTATTAACACTTGACACATTGTAAAAAGCTTATAAACCGTGATATGTTTTATATATATGGCTGTTTAAACCGTGACACGTTGTATAAAGTAAATAAACCGCGCCACTTTATTTACAACAAATTAACCTTGACACATTGTACACATTGTATAAAACTAATTAACCGTGTCATTTTGTAAAAAACGAATTAACCATGTCATTTTGTATAAAACTAATTAATCATGTCATTTTGTATAATGCTAATTCACCGTGTCATTTTCTATAAAGCTAATTAACCGTGACACATTGAATAAGACCGATTAACCGTGTCATTTTATGAAAAAAACTGACCACACCGAAATACATTATATAAAACTAATAAACCGTGACATGTGTTACATAACTCATTAATATAACAATGTCATTTTGTAAAAACAACTGAATTAACCGTAACGCATTATATATGACTTATCAGCTGTGACAAATTGTATTAACCTTGACATTTTGAAAAAAAAGTCATAAACCGCTCCGCTTATAACCTTACATGTATTATAAAACCATAAAGTCAAGTAATGGTGCCCATTTCAATGGTATAAATTGTTTATGATCTGTGGTTAAGTATTGGTAACTACTGGTAACACAATTCGTACACAGACAGGTTATAATGTGAAACTATGAGTGGACAATAAAACCTTCACACCGTTTACTTCTTGCAAATACCATTATTTAACAATTAGACTGTTTTAAAATGATGTTCATCGTCAATATGTTTACATTACAAATGCATTGCCTTATTTTAATCTCTTGAAACCATTGCGTTAATTTTAAATGGCAGCAGTATGTCACGCGCTCTGTGAAAAAGCGATACGTCAGTTATATCTTCAGCCAATCCGCTTTTGATGTACAGCGAATGGCGAAGGAATACATACCACCAAGGAACTACTTATTCATTCGTAATTTTCTACGGGTTCATTCACAACTTTTGTCCGGCGACTGTGGGGACGCTCTTTACGAGCGGTAACAAACGTAGAAATTATATTCATAGTATTATCTTACCAAACAGATTATTGATTAGTGAAAAAAGGAGAAATAGAATTTAATTTTCAAAAGTGTTTTACGGAACTAAATTTTACGATCGCGAAGCAACCAAACAAATCAATATGGCTGTTCTCTTAATATGGTTGACAATTAGAGTTATCTTGCTTTAAGTGTTTCCAACCACATTAATACACCGACTTTCGGAAAATTAACAATACCTTTTTTGTGGGTAAAAATAATGTAAACATAAGGATTGAATGTAATTTTGAATGTTGTCATTGAGGTATAACAACATCAGACCACGTTCAAAGTTACATGAATCGCTTCGTGATTCACTTACTTTGAACGTGGTCTGATGTTGTCATACCTCAATGACAACATTCTAAATGACATTCAATCCTTAAATGAATGCACAAACTTGCAAACAAACTAATAAACCGAATTACATCATTATAAAACAGTTGTTAAAAATTGTTATATTTTTATATTTTCAGTTAAATATTAAAGAAAAACATTCGTTGATTTTAAGACTCAAAATTTCCAATCTTTAACAAATGCACACAGAGAGTAGTTCGATAGACCGAAATATAACTCACAAATAACAACACACTTATTTTATTGTTATTAAAGTATTATCATTATTTATATTTAATATTCCCAAAAATCACTATGTTAATTAACCATTCTACTAAAATCTCGTAAATGCGCTTTTTAGCCGTGTCATTCGTGTTTGTTTACCAATGATATTGCAGTTCCGGATAGTGTATTGCATTTTATATGTATTCATACACGGAGTCATGTGGTTTTTGTCATTTATAGTCCTAATGAACGCAACGGCTCTCCAGCTTAGAGAATGGGAATTTCACACGGCAAATGAAAATATTTAGAAATAGACACGTTGTAAATTTTCCCATCATATAAGAATAATCATCTTATATGCAACTAGATTTCTTTAACATTTCTTAACATATATAAAAGAATTTCTAATGCCAATGGCGTGGTTAATGGACAGAACACAAAACCAAACAGTCACGCAATAATCCTGACTGCGAAGCTTGGTCCATTAAAAACCACTGTCTCCGACGGTGAAAACTAGGATTTTTTTTACATACATGTTACCTAGATTGTTATCAAATTCGCTTGAATATTATTTTACTAAGTAACCAATTTAGTTCGTTTTTTTTTTTCAAATTAAGATCTTTGTGATTTGGCTCTGCAATTCAACTTGATTGAATCATCTTTTTCCTTAACGTCGCATCAGCAAGTTTTAGAGAAGAAGGATTGACCTAAAATAAGTTCGTATAAAATGTGCAAATGTGTATTTTGACCTAGTGTTTAAAAGTGTGCTCTCAGGACGATTTTTTGGCAAAACACCAGCTCACGGGTTCAGTATGTGGTATAGCGAGGGGCGTAAAAGTTGAGAGCCGAGTGCCCGAATCTTCTAGGGGGCCTAGGGGGTAAGGTTTGAAAAAATGGCACAAACTCCTGCATTCTGGTGCAATCTAAGCTGCATTAGAGAGAAAAATATATTTTATCCCGAGTGCCTTTTTTTTAATGCACAAAAATATTTTTAAAGAAATTAAAGAGGGAAGGTGTACCCTACTCCCGCTCTATATCCGCCACTGAAATAGTGGTCTAAATTTTATTTTCGCTAAATCCTGAGATTTTTTGCTAGCTAGATCACACTGACCGTTGCCAGAATGTAAAATTCTGTATTATTCATATCATTATGTCTTACCTTGTGTTGGGAAGCGTAAAATAATAACCAAAATACAGATACATAATACATAGTATATGCCGAGTTTTCGTCCGTAAGGTGAACCTATATAAAAAATAATTAAAGCAATATATTTTGAAACTAAAAAATTTGAAATATGTTCAATTCTGGTTACAATTACTTATAACATACATATTAATAAAGTTTTATTTGAATTGTTAACTGCGATTTGAGTATAAATCTGCAATTCATATGAATGCATTTATTGCATTTGCATGGGTGGGGGGGGGGACATTTGTTTTACCCCTCATTATACGGAAGATTATTTAGGACAATCAACAATATTTTTTTCAAGAACTCGTAACCACGAATTATAAAATCCGTGTAAACGAATAACTAATCTGTAGGAACAAAATAAAACATTTGGGAACGCATTAGAATCCGTGGGAACGCATTAAAATCTGTGGGAACGAATTAGAATCCGTGGGAACGCATTAGAATCTTTGGAAACGCATAAAAACCATTGCGAACATTAGAATCCGTGGGAACGCATTGGAGCCCGTGGGAACGCATTAAAATCTGTGGAACGCATTAGAATCCGTGGGAACGCATTGGAGCCCGTGGGAACGCATTAAAATCTGTGGAAACGAATTAGAATCCATGGGAACAGTAAATAGTTTGCAAAATCGTATTAAGTGAAACGAGTAAATTTGACGAAACAGGATACCCCCTAGTTATACTTGTTTTAATCATGTCAATTTATTTTTAGAAATTCTACAGGACTAGAGAGAGAGAGAGAGAGAGAGAGAGAGAGAGAGAGAGAGAGAGAGAGAGAGAGAGAGAGAGCTTATATTTTCACTAAAATATCTCTGTAATATATCGAGTCATGTTTTATGTTGAAAGTACATGTATACAAAGATACAATTTACACACATTAATCAAATTTTGAGACTGAAATCATTCTCAAGATAAGAAGCTCGTTTTTATTTTTATTTCATTTTTTAAAAATTTATTTTATCTTTTTAATTGTCAATTGATTTTTTTATTACCGTTTTAATTTTCATTTAGATTGTAAATCTAAAAATAGATTCGCGTTTTTTGTTTTGAAATTTAGATTGAGTAAACATTGAACTCTCAGAGTGCTTCTAATGTTTAAATGATTTTTTTTAATTCACAAGTAAGTTATGTTCGCTTTTCGCTTGATCAAAAAAGATTACTAACGTTACCTTAAGAACGCAAGAACAATCAAACTCGCTAGAGGCATGTAAATTTTACTACAACATTTTAAACAGAACTAACAAAATTCAGATCTGTCACGAGGCTGTAAGAATTTATTTAAGACAGTGTTTAAAGTTTAAGCATTTTTTTATTCCTATTCTTTCCTTCCTTCTTTCTTTCTTTCTTTATTTATTTATTTCCTTCTTTCTTTCTTTCTTTCTTTCTTTCTTTTTTCAAATTAATTTTTAAATGGAAAAAAAACATCTAGTCGTCAGAATATGGAGCGAAAAGGATAAAAGTAGGATTCAATACAAAAAATGCCGTTTCATTTATGAACATGTTTTTTTTTTAAATTTGAATGTCACTAGATATGTTTTAAATAACAAAAACATAACATAATTTTCATTTGTGAAAGACGGTGTAATCGTGAATTTTTAAAAACATTTTAAGTCCTCAGCCACAAAATAAATTTTCAATGTAAAATATTAAGTACATATACGATCCATAATTTCAAAGATTGCTATAATGACACAATTTTGTGATTTTTTTTATTAAGTCTCAAATTTGGAACTGAAAATAAAAAATCACTTTCTATAATACAAAACATCTCTTGCTGCCGAGAAATATTTTCATAATTCATCTTAGTTGTAAGGGGCCTCGGTGGCCGAGTGGTCTAAAGCGATCGCTTATGGATCACAGCACCTCTTACCGCCTACGTTCGTATCCCGCCCGGGACAGATTCTAATGTGTGAAAATTTGTCAGTTCGCTTGCCGAAGGTCGGTGGTTTTCTCCGGACACTCCGATTTCCTCCATCATCTTTGAACTGACCTCCTCGAAATAAGTGTAACTTAATTGTAAATACTGTGACTGGGCAGTTATAGCCACGCTAAACTGTCCTTTTGGTTCTTTTGAATCTTGGAAAAACATATTAGTATTTACTTGTTGGTTTACCTGTTAGTTTTGTCGGCGTGACTCTAACACGTTCTTTGCCAGTTGCCATCTTCAGGATATGTCGAACCTGCAATGCGAACTTGAAGATTATGGCAAATGTGCATTCAAATATGCTGTAAATAATCTTTAAAAATTATGTATGTTTAAAGCATCGATGTAAATAATAGTTTTGATCACTGATATAGTCTGTCGCGTAAACAGCGAGTCTACTCTTAAAAAAAGGGGTGATAGGTTATTCAATTCGGAAATCGGGTTAAGTCCCTTCAAAATTCACGAAGAAGAGTTACACGGTTTTTTATTTACTTGTGATGAATTCTCATAACTCAACCTGTGCATGTTTTTATAACCATTTAATAAAAAAAAACTTGACCATATGTTATAGTAAAATGACCATTTAATATAAAAAAGTTGACCATATGTTATAGTAGAATATTTACATTTGCTTTGCAGCTTTACTATTTAAACATGTTTAAGTCATGTGATGTGGCAAATAAAGTAAATTAACTGCCATTGATCACATGATCATTACACTGTGCGTATGGATATTTCACCACCTAAGACGTTTAATATCAAAACAACCAAAAAAACCTGAAAAAAAATTTTCATAATATACAATAAATTGAATTCACAACTGAATTCATCCAAAAGTAAGCAATTATCTTAAAAGTACCCGAATTTCTCTGAATACTGAGAAAGTGTGTATGGTACGATCTATCTTTGAATTTTATTTCTCGAGCTATGGAATTTCACCACCAGTTTAAACCAATGTCATTTGAGTTTCACAATGATCGTTTTTTATCCGAAATATGCCATGCTGCAAAAGTTGAAACTAAATACACTTCTCACTGTTCGCGGGCGACTTGCAGGACGAAGACAGTCAATAAACTTATCTACTACATTAAAACATCATTTATTAACTACCCTGTCGAGAATGCCATAAAATTTTATCCGTTACGACCATTCTTAGAGCGCAAAATAACAATTAATTCGCGCAGATCAAAGTATCTTCTAGTCTATATCAACAATATATATAGCATGCGATCGGACAACTATGGAATGATTATTTTTCATAGTTGCGCCACCCCTTCTGACAAAGACAATTTTTATATAATATCAAAGTATCCTTCTTAAATGAAAAATTCACAAAAAATTTTTTTTTAAAATTTGATTGGCTTTTGAAATATTTAATGTTTTTTTTTTTTTTTTTTTTTTTTTTTTTTTTTTTTTTTTTTTTTTTTTTTTTTTTTTTTTTTTTAAATAAAAATCCAATTGGAATTCCAATGGGAAAAAATTCCAATTGTACTTCCTATTGGAAAAATGAAAAATTCCAATAGGAAAAATGAAAAATATTACCCGGGAAAAAATTCCAATAAAATTTAGTTGGAAAAAAAATTCCATAGGGCTGACTTTGCTTGGAAAAATATTCCAATTGGAAAAATTTCCAAAAAGACATTTACTTTTGGAAAATATTTCCAAAGAAACTTACTTGAAAAAAAATCCAACAAAAGGCTTCCAAGAAAAACATTCTTTTGGAAAAAAATTCAAAATAAATACTTTGTTGGAAAAATAATCGAAGACATATTATTTTGGAAAAAAATTCCAACATAATATTATTTTGGAAAAAAATTCCAACAACATACCATGTTGGAAAAAAATTCAAATAAAATCCATATTGGAAAAAAATTAAATGACTATTATGTTTGAAAAATAAAAAATAATTTTATGTAACTCTTTATACAAAATAACCTGAACCTGTAAGTTTGATTTTGGATTAAATATCATAACATCTTTAACTGTATGACTGTAGAAGAAAAAGGGTATTGATAGTGGTCTAACAGACAAAATCCATGTTGATGATGCATGTTTGTAACATTATGTATACTATCTGTTCGGGGTAAAAAAAAAATGAAGGGTCATTATTTAGGTCATCCCATTCATATTAGAACTAAGCCTTGAAAACATGACAACTTAAAACATAATTTCATATAATTTCTATTTACATCTATTACATTTACTTGGTTACAGTTGTCAAGAACATATTTAATTGAATAATAATAAATGAATAAAATAAATAAACAAGTGTTAATTTTGATGGGATGCCATTATTATTTAAGTCCCCGATATGAAGCAAATAAGATTTTTGTATTTAAACGATTCAGTTAATTTGAAAAAATAACTGGAAATTGTAAAATACTAAGTATGTATTTAACTCTTGTTTATTTATTTATCATGCGATACCTTACTACCAAGTTTCAATAGTACCTCTTTGATAAAAAATATGTTTTTGGAGGGGCATCAATCTCTGATAAATATAGCTCTTGTTTATTCAAAACACCATATCATTTTAAATGGAATTTTGTATAAGATACCTTCCAAGTTTCAACATTATCTGTCAAGTATTCAGGGAGAAAATATGTTTTGGAGAGGGCATTCAACTCTAATAATAATTGTTGCCTTTTTTAAACCATAAATAGAAAAAGGTATCATAGTCACCAATCAAACTAACAAGGTATTTTAACAATAAACAAAATAACTGTTTTTAAATCTAGCTTACGTAGGTGTAAAATACACATGCTAAACACAGTCCACTATGCCATAAAGTCACACGTCTTTTGACCAGGTGAGCTTATAATACTATCCTTAATGCTGCAGGTTTAAACTTTGTAATACAACTTTAACTTCTTAATCTGTATCATTTCACCCCATATCAACCTGTTTCCACCCCTTAGAATGACTGAGAAAAGCTTTTTAGGCATCATCTACCTGAGAGAAAAGGTCAAATATCATCAGCTCAAATTGTGATGGTAAACTTTTTACATATTTCAACAGGTAAACTCATGATTCCAAGACCAAGATGGCAAAATTTCCCAGACATAAATATCTCTGCAACACAAGTTGCTGCAATTTGTTCATCTAAACATTTATAACCATTAATTAAAGACTAAACCACTTGTACATAGCCAAAATTGAGATTGGCAATCTTGGGTATCTGTTGGCAGCCATGCTTACAGTGAATAAACAAACACCAAATATTATAGAACTGTCAGCAACTTAAAATAATACTGTTCTCATTTATGAATAGCAAGTGAATTCCCTAAAGCTGACAAAATGGGTAACAATACAGACATTTTAATTGGAATGAAACTTAAGGTGTAGGATATTTTGTTCAATTATGATTTTCACACCATACCTTTTAAACTAAACTTACTAAGGGATTCAGTAAACTTTGTTCAATGTACCTTGAAACTTAGTCACACATCCTGCCTCTTATAATATTCAGTAAAAAGTTTTAATGGATTCTTCAGTATGTATGAAATAAATGAATTAAATACATAATATCAATTTTTTATATTATTATTAAATCTTTAAAATATTAATATTTGATATCAAAGTTTTAATATTCAATATCAAGCTATTGGAATCAAAGATGACGTAAAAGTGATCCTAAATTAAATTAAAACATTTTCAAATAAGAAATATGTTTAGGTTGGTTGGGTAGCTGTTGTGTTATTATTCAGCTTTTGATGGCACGACAACTTTTAATTATTTTCAGGGTAAAAGTTATTACAAGTTCATGGAGTGCATGAGTGTGCATTTCTGATCTGCAAGTTTCCAGTGTGCACTTAAGTCAACCTTAAGATAAATAGTACAATTATTTGAAATGTCCCAGATAAACAGCGAAACCCACTGGGTTCATTATACTGGTACTGGGCCAACTAGTAAGAGACTGCAACAAGGAAAAGCCTTTCTAACTTATGTTTAACCTGCATCAAACCCAAAGTGCTGAGACACCTTATTTATTTATTTATTTATTTTGCAGGCTATCACCTTAAACACTTTGCCCTCTCCCAAAACAAAAAATAAAGTTTAAGGTGTTAAAGAATGTAATCTCCATGTTATGGAAACAAGGTATGACACTTTAAAAACAAAAGACAAAAAATTTTATGTATGATATCAAATGTCATTGATGTTGTATGAAATGACATGGTATGAATTATTAAGATTATCTGACCAGACAAACTGTTTTATGTAATTTTTTAACAAAATAAACTTAACTGCTAGATTGAAATTAAATTCAAGTAGCAGAGTGGTTTACACCAAAATGGCAAAGTTTTATTTGTGCATTTAGTTTCGGTTTCATACCCAGGTCAGGACTGTTTTATACGGTTTTCAAGTTAGTCATTTCATAGATAGTGAGAAACGAGAGAGACCCCCTCCCCATTTCACCACCACCCCCTCCTCCCTCCACAAAAGATAAACAAAAGAAAATATTTAATAATAATAATAATAACTAGAGATTGTAACTGGGATACCAGTTACGTATGATTCCCCACCATCCATAATCTATATATTGTCTAAAATATACACCTGCTGATGGACTGATCTCGAGATGGATTGATAGTATCCATTACTAGTAATCGAAAGCTGACTAAGAGAAAGGGCGGAAGACAAGTAAATTTAAAGTTAACATCGAATTGTACAATTATAATTCGAGCAGTATTCATTTTAATATATATTTTCATTCTCTCATACCCCATTGTTGCAACAATGTTTTTTGTTAAAAGAAACCAATTGATCACGGGAGTCCGAATCTGCATGTATAAATCTATTTATAATTCGAAATGTATGTAAATTATACAAGTTTAATAGATCAGAATCATGCGTTCTGTCTTCTGACAAAGGTCCTATCCATTAAATTGGCAATTCTATTAGCTGGTGTATTTTGATTGGACAGGTATTCAACTTTGATTGATAGCAAATCTATTTCACGAACTGTAAGGTGTTTAACCAACAAATTTGATTGACGTTTGTCATGACTGTGAAGTAGCCATAACCTACATATTAATGGATAATTGACAAAGAGATTAAAGCAATTATCCATATCAAAACATGTAATAATGCTATTGAATTTGTTTACAATTCTTTGAATAGGAATTTAATCCTGTAAACTTGCCTTAAGAAATGAAATCAAGTATGCCATAAGATAGTGTTTCTTGACTGAGGGTGGGTGTTAAGAATTCTGGCTTCCCACCCCTACCCTCTCTTGAAAAGGATTTCCTGGAGGTTTTTATCACTCTTTTCAAAAGTCCCTAATGAACAAGAAAATATACAGATGAGTGGAAGGGATTTTAACTATTTAAAAGCTATACATGTACATAGCACCACCCACAGTGGGAAATGACCTTAGGTGCCCTTTATTAATATCACTCTATTCAACTTTTCATAAGGAACCAGAAAATACATAAATTAGGGGTGGGGATTTCAATAGTTTAAAAATAACTTAGCACCACCCAGCCCTACCCTTCAGTGGGAAAGGACCTTAGGTGTCTTTGATTAGTGTCATTCTTTTCATTTTATCATTAGGAACCAGAAAATATATACTTTAGGGATGGGGATCTCATTAGTTTATGAGTTATGACAAAGCCCTATATATGGTTTTATAGCACACTGCAAAGTGTTTAAGAAAAAATTGGTGATTTTTGTTTTTAAGATCCCATCTTCCGTCCCTCACCCAATAAATACCCATGAATGTAAAACTTTAATGGTGCAGGAACCTATCCTTAAATTTTGAACGAGATTGAATGATGCGTTTAACTTGTTTGGCAGTGCTGATAAAAATTTGATATATTTTTAACAATTTAATACATAGTAACTGAGAATTTATTAAGAACAAATTATGTATGTGAGAAAGAGGTTAGTCACTTAATTAACATTTAGTTCATTAACATTCAATCATTTTTGTTTAGTGCTTAACTGTATACATTAATTCAGATTACCCATTTTTATCGGGCGCTCATATATCTGAGAAACTGAATAAGAAAGAAGATTCTGTAAGAGTTATCTCTCTTTGTACATATTGGACAGAAAGATGTTTGGAATTAAATTACGCAATTTACACGCACCGACCGCTGAGACGTCGAGATAGAAAAAAAATTGATCATTTAACCATATTTACCAGGATAGCAGATTGTTGGTACCAAATTTCATCGAAACCCATCATACCGTTTCCGAGTTCTGCACCGGACAATTTTAAGGAAGAAAAAAATTATAAAAATAATAATAATAATAATAAGAAGAAGAAGAAGAAACAGAACGAAAACAATATGATTCCCCACCTTTGGGTGGGGAATCATAATAATTTATCTTAAAAAGGGTTTTAATCAGTGAATTTACTTAATATCTGTTTTCATTATGAGTATTGTATTGTTACCAGGACCCCACTTTTTTATTATTTCTTTTTATTTTATTTTATTTATTATTTTTGGGGGTGGGAGTGGTGGGTGCGGGCAAAGTTCAAATAACGGATAAGGGATACAAAAGACCCAAACACCCTTGGTGGTTGGCTTTTTCCCAGATCCCAGATCCAGGGTAACATAGTCCGAAAAAATTAACTAATTAACTAAGTAAAAAATCTATGTACATGTATATTATGTATATTTATATGTAAACCCGTTGTTTAATAGAAATTTGTATGAAATTAATTTCTGGTACACTCTATTGTTTTCGAAAGAATCAAGACATTCGTTTGCCATCACAGATATGCCCTCCCCCTGATTTAGGCGTTAAACACCTTTATTGTACTCCATCTGCTCAAAGGTCAATGAAAAGATGATTGAATTTTAATTGCGCATGGGTTAAAATAACACAAATCTTACCTGCGTTTGCTCTGTTCTCGTAATTGTTCCTCCTGGACTATTGTCAGGTTTTGTAAGTTTAAAATAATTAAACAGAATTCTTTTAAATTCTAATTTCTAATCTTTGTTTGGCAAGTTCCTTGACATTTTTTAACTTTGATAAGATAATGAGAAAATACAGATATATTGTATCACACTAAAAAATCAATAATAATGATAATATAAGTTCACATTCATATTACATAATTTTGAAGTATTTATTGCGTAATATTGAAGGGAGTGCCTGCTTACGTGTCGTTATTTCAATCGAATCACTCGGTTATCTATAAAACCTTAAATGTTTTACCGTATGTTGATTATTGCCCATGATATGACGTCATGGGTTGTTTTTGATAAGCTTTTTACAGTGTCTATATATTTTCCTGCTATGGCAGGAATATTTTTGAAACTTAAAAAAAAAAAATATATTTATGTTGAAATTATTGGATTATTTGACTATATGCCCTCCCCTTGATTTAGGCGTTAAACACCTTTATTCTACTCCATCTGCTCAAAGGTCAATGAAAAGGTGATTGAATTTTAATTGCGCATGGGTTAAAATAACACAAATCTTACCTGCGTTTGCTCTGTTCTCGTAATTGTTCCTCCTGGACTATTGTCAGGTTTTGTAAGTTTAAAATAATTAAACAGAATACTTTTAAATTCCCAATTTCTAATCTTTGTTTGGCAAGTTCCTTGACAATTTTTAACTTTGATAAGATAACGAGAAAATACAGGTATATTGTATCACACTAAAAAATCAATAATTATGATTATATAAGTTCACATTCATATTACATAATTTTGAAGTATTTATTGCGTAATATTGAAGGGAGTGCCTGCTTACGTGTCGTTATTTCAATCGAATCACTCGGTTATCTATAAAACCTTAAATGTTTTACCGTATGTTGATTATTGCCCTTGATATGACGTCATGGGTTGTTTTTGATAAGCTTTTTACAGTGTCTATATATTTTCCTGCTATGGCAGGAATATTTTTGAAACTTAAAAAAAAAAAATATATTTATGTTGAAATTATTGGATTATTTGACTATATGCCCTCCCCTTGATTTAGGCGTTAAACACCTTTATTCTACTCCATCTGCTCAAAGGTCAATGAAAAGGTGATTGAATTTTAATTGCGCATGGGTTAAAATAACACAAATCTTACCTGCGTTTGCTCTGTTCTCGTAATTGTTCCTCCTGGACTATTGTCAGGTTTTGTAAGTTTAAAATAATTAAACAGAATACTTTTAAATTCCCAATTTCTAATCTTTGTTTGGCAAGTTCCTTGACAATTTTTAACTTTGATAAGATAACGAGAAAATACAGGTATATTGTATCACACTAAAAAATCAATAATTATGATTATATAAGTTCACATTCATATTACATAATTTTGAAGTATTTATTGCGTAATATTGAAGGGAGTGCCTGCTTACGTGTCGTTATTTCAATCGAATCACTCGGTTATCTATAAAACCTTAAATGTTTTACCGTATGTTGATTATTGCCCTTGATATGACGTCATGGGTTGTTTTTGATAAGCTTTTTACAGTGTCTATATATTTTCCTGCTATGGCAGGAATATTTTTGAAACTTAAAAAAAAAATATATATATTTATGTTGAAATTATTGGATTATTTGACTATATGCCCTCCCCTTGATTTAGGCGTTAAACACCTTTATTCTACTCCATCTGCTCAAAGGTCAATGAAAAGGTGATTGAATTTTAATTGCGCATGGGTTAAAATAACACAAATCTTACCTGCGTTTGCTCTGTTCTCGTAATTGTTCCTCCTGGACTATTGTCAGGTT
This sequence comes from Tegillarca granosa, assembly GCA_029721355.1. Classification (NCBI taxonomy): domain Eukaryota; kingdom Metazoa; phylum Mollusca; class Bivalvia; order Arcoida; family Arcidae; genus Tegillarca; species Tegillarca granosa. The sequence continues at coordinate 20,425,341 of CM056602.1, read as the reverse complement.
TTGTAAGTTTAAAATAATTAAACAGAATACTTTTAAATTCCCAATTTCTAATCTTTGTTTGGCAAGTTCCTTGACAATTTTTAACTTTGATAAGATAACGAGAAAATACAGGTATATTGTATCACACTAAAAAATCAATAATTATGATTATATAAGTTCACATTCATATTACATAATTTTGAAGTATTTATTGCGTAATATTGAAGGGAGTGCCTGCTTACGTGTCGTTATTTCAATCGAATCACTCGGTTATCTATAAAACCTTAAATGTTTTACCGTATGTTGATTATTGCCCTTGATATGACGTCATGGGTTGTTTTTGATAAGCTTTTTACAGTGTCTATATATTTTCCTGCTATGGCAGGAATATTTTTAAAACATAAAAAAAAATATATTTTTGTTGAAATTATTGGATTATTTGACTATTGGAAAGTAATCCAAGTCGTCCGTAAATTCTAACCATGGGAAAAAGAATCATTTGGCATATTTTGCCAGAATCATTTCTCTATAAACAATAAAAAAAATTAATGTCATGAATTTTTTTTTATTTTGTAAGTTTCTTACTTTTTTTTTTTTTTTTTTTTTTTTTTTTTTTTTGGTTACAGTGGTTATCTTTCTAATTTTCTGTTAGAAAATGTTAAATTTTACCCAATTTTTGTTCCAAACACTTATGCCCGGATGAATGTCATTCAGTTTTTTACCAGCAGGTCAAATAGCACTGATAATCTCGTTACAATCTCTCAGAATGATTAATTTAAAACACTGTTGTCCGTTTCTGTACATATAGCAACTTTAGATTTATCGTCAAATTTATTCAGCCATATTTTGCGGATTAAATGGTTTTTGTGACAAATTTGAAATAAATCGCCGGAAACAGAAACTTTTGATGCAAAATAGTGTGACAAAGACGAGGGTGCAAACATATCTTGAAGCTTTCAAACGAGTCATTTCACGACAATAAGTAAAAAAAATGTTTTCTAAATTGTTTTTCTAGCTACATAAAGGGCTTGTTTGTTAAATGGTTGGTTTTGTTAGTTTAAAAGCTTGTGAAATGTGTTCTGGTCGTTTTTAATATCTGTAAAGTTAAAATTTTCAGTATAAAAATCTAACTTAAAGACTCATGAAGTGCATATATAAATGTATAAGACAGCATTGGCGTTTTACTCTTCAGAAAAGTTTATTTCACTTTCATCGAGGTTGTTAATAGGACCAAAGTACACGGAATAAACCATCGACCTTCTGTAAGTACAAACTATCTCTCACTAAAATTTGCGCGAGTGGGATTCGAACCTAGTCGTTAGATGCACTGTGATTCATTCGTGCACAATGAAGACTTTTCAACCATCGAGACTTTTAGTAGCAAATTCTAAGCGCAAAATTGATCATTTACTCTTGTGTCTGTCCAAAGTCGAAAATTTTTATCGTTACATGTATCTTTTCTTGTCTTGTCTGGCTATTCTATCGTCATTTTGTTGTTGATAGTCCTTGTTTGCATCAGCCGCTATGAATCAAATAAATTATTTTCAGTTGCAAATTTTATATACATGTAGTCATATTAACAGTAACATATTTGTTGGAAACATTTTTGTATATACTTAAAAACAATCATTACAAAGAACATTGTATAGACGGTCTTGTATTTTAAAACGATTTCCCCAGGCTTCCATTTTGATTGCGGAATTTTTTAAAATAGGTATTTGGTCTATTCGATAAAGTCAATAGATCACGTGACTTTTTGTCGTTACCGCTCTTGACACTGTGCTTCCTTTTCAAAGCTTTATTCTATATTATCGAAAATAACTAAATATGAGTTGTGACGGGCTTAAACTGTATCCTGTGACTTCCAGTTCTAATTATGCTTCGCGTTGACCTAAACCATCGCACTATCACGTTATAAACAGGATTTTGACAGCTTTTTCAGAAGATTCTGATTTACCGTTAACTAAAGGATGGTTTGGGAACGACGTCATATGATGAATTTCCCGTTTTAGTAAAATTTCGAAACACAAATCATGAGAATTAGAGATTTCCATCAGATTCTATAGTGTACGGTATTTCGAAACAGGCAAATTGCTTTTTAAGGCAGATACTAACCTTATTATTGTCTGCCAAAAATCAGTTTCTTTAAAATTACAAAACTAACCATAGACGACTAAATTAAGGCGATCTTAAATTTAAAAAAGTCAATGCTAAATTTCTGCCACGGCGTTTCTTTAAGGTGTGGTGTATGAAAAACACTGCACTTGTCATTACTATACGTCATATTCTACGCATGTTTTGCCAGAATACTGTTAACGAGTTAAGGCGCATGAAGTCTCCAAGCTGTTGATAAACCAGCTACGAATAAAGCCATATATAAAATTCCTTAAAACCGGTAACATTCTTATGTGATTCCGCGTTAACAATAGCCTGAACTTTTTTTCTCGTCCAGTTTTACACCGCCGCAAGATATACCAATGAAATGTTATCTAAGTAAGAGTGACTTCTACATTGTCTTGATTTGATATATTGTTGCATTCAGAGCATTGGTCTGTAACTGCGCTAGTCTACGCTAATTTTCGCGCGTTTGCATCGCGTTCTGTTGCAACACGTTCTGCGATTAGAATGTCGTCTGCTATTGGAAATATGCTTTGAAATCTCCTATAGCCACTTTAAGCTTCTTTTGATTAATTTCGCTGGACACCTGAAGTCAAAAAGATGTGAGTCCATCAAAAATAACAAAATGGAGTTACTAGGTTTTGAAACTGACTTGAAATCTCGTCTGATCGACATGACAATACGCTACTTTTACATCTAGTTTTCTTAACAATATGACGTCTGTGAGTTCTGGTAAAACATCTTCTTGGGTTGCAGTATTTAATTGGGAGTATTTTATTTAAGACTTTGACAATGTGCTTCTTGTTCCGCACTTTCTCCGAATTTGCAAATGGATTGATCAAATATGTCAACTTCGTGTAATTTTCGGCAAAAATGCAAAATGGCGACTGTTTTTATCATGTGGATCTGGACCTGTCCTCTTTCACTTACGGAAGTTGTTACTGACATTGTTGTCATGCGGTGGTAATCTGAATTGCAATTTCGTAATTAATCGCTCTCAACACGTAACTATCTGTACTTGCAGGACAGAGGCATACAAGAAACACGTCTAATACATCAAATCAACATTTTTAAATTGTAAAATGTCATAAAGATTCATCCGTTATAACGATACAAAGAGTGCAAAATAACGATACATTCGCGCGGGAAAAAGTATCTTAGAACTTGTCTATCTCAACAACATTTATGTATACGAAATCCCATTGTTTAATGGAAATTTGTATAAAATTAATTTCTGGTACACTCTGTTTTTTTCGAAAGAAATCAAGACATTCGTTTGCCGAAAGTAGGTGGTTTTTTGTGAATACTCCGGTTTTCTTTGAAATCACAGATATGTCCACCTCTTGATTTAGGCGCGAAACACTATTATTCTACTCCACTGATGAGTTAAAAATACAAAAATATTACCTGCGTTGTTTTCCTTTCTCTCAACTTTTTACTCCTGGACTCTTGTCAGGTTTTCAAATTGAAACAGCACTCCGATTCCCTCCATCATCCTAGAGCTGACCGCCTCAAAATAAATGAAAGAATTTTGACTGGGATAAAACACCTTTAATCAACTCCACTTGACATGGGCGTAAAGCACCATTACCGTTTTATATATGTGTATTACCATTTATCCAACAAGCTTGTCATGTATATGTCAGCCAAAAAAATTAGGAAACACATTTCACTAACTGACAAACAGTGAAGCCTCGTTTAAAAACTTCAGGATATATTTGCAACCTCGCCTATTGCCACACAACTTTAAATAGAAAATTGTTTTCGACGTTTTTCATTATAATTCTTTCTGTTTTTCCACAAAACAATTATTGGCGATACATCTAGAGTAACTGTATGTACAGAAATGAACGTCAGTGTTTAAAATCCATTATTCTGACAGATCGTCAATGAGACTATCAATGTTATTTAATCTACTGTTACAATAAACTGAATGACATTCAACCCGGTATATATGTAAATGTTTTGAAAAAAAGTGATATTTAGCAAAAAAAAATTTAATTTAACATTGGAATGCTAAGCAATGATACAAAGAACGCACAATAACAAACTCACGAATATAAAAAATTGTATTAGATTCTGTTTCTGTCAATATGCAATAAATCCTTGAACTCGGTAGAATATAAATAGAACCATTTCTGGTCATCGTTGTTTTAAAGCACATTGAAATTGTTTATAATTACAATTAACTTTTGTTTGTTTGTTGATTTGTTTGTTTTTATAGAACACTTTAAATAAACTTTTTTAAGAAGTTTGACGAAAACGTTTTAATTCAAATCCATATAAGTAAGATAGAATATAATATCATTTAATTTCTAATTATCAAACAGTAATACATGTATATATTTTTTAAATAATGTATATATTGTTCTTAATGTAATTCCACATTGATTTTAAGACTTGTTTTGAACTTATATTCCACTTTCAATGAACATGACACACACAGACAGGTAAAATCTCGATTGAGATAACAACACGTTAACAGTATAGATAACCAAACAACCCCTTCAATATTATGTAATAGTAAATGAGCTTTTATTTTCAATAAAATGGATTTTTTTAAACTGAGTGATAGAATATACATGTATTTTCTCGTTATCATATAAAAAATGTCACGGAACGCACCAAAACTTAGGTACTAGATTAAAAATTAGGGAATATATTAAAATATAGCAAATTTTCAGTCGTCTGATTTTTTCAAACATATTTAAAACTGAGGTTTATTCACTCATGCAAAGCGTTCCTTTTTCTAAATTTGGATTTATATAATTTCAAAACTTTGATTTTATTGATTTTTAAACTGTTTACTTTAAGTTTTTTTATGTATCAACTTTTCAGCCCCTAGTACAGAAAATACCTGTTTAATTTTGATGTGCCATATGATCACATTTTGAAAAAATAATGACATCATGAGGCGAATTTTGTTTGTTTGTTCTGTTTTCTAATGGTAAAGTAACAATTTACTTAAAGTAATCGTATGTCATTTATCCTTGCAGTGTTTCATTAAGTTATTTATCATTGTAATAATCTCGGTGAAATAAATTTTATATAATTATGTATTTACTCTTTGATATGACTTCTTCAGAAACAATCATGTAATTAATTTCATTTATATTGCATTGATCACATGCAAATACGTGTTCAAGCGCACGTACATAAAACAAGAGGCCCATGGGCCTTAATGCTCACTTGAGGAAATTTCCAAAAATTTGCAAAGAACTTAATTACAAAACCTTTACAAAATTTCCCAAGTTTGGAAAGCCCGTAATATTTAATCAGAAATATCTAGTCACATTTCATTTAAAAATAGCTCATATGCATGATTTAACTGAAGTACAATGAATATTTTTCAAATCATTAACCATATGGTTTTGCAGCCATGATTTTGACCTTTGGAAATATTAACTTGATTCTTATATCAAAATGGTCATAATACCAATACCTACAATATTCTAATATACATGCCTATACAAAAAGATAATAGTTTTCAAGATAATTAACAATTTCAATACACTTATGCAGCTATGACCTTGAACTTTGAAAATATTCCCTTGAACCATAAATCCAAATTATTGTCATATCAATACTTACAATATTCTAATATACATGTCTATACAAAACGTCCATAGTTTTTAAGATAATTAAGAATTTCAGTCTTCTTTTTCAGCTATGACCTTTAACTTTCAACATATTACCTTGAACCTTATATCAAACATTACCCTACCTCTGACTAAATTCTATGATAGTGATTGGCTAAATTGAATCACATGACCAACCCAGTATCATTCCGTACATAGCCGCACGCGCAAAAATACTGGGTCAGCAAGGCTGATACAGGGTGGGTTAGAGTTACGTCCCCTGTCGCTAACGTAAACGTCAACAAAAATGGCGAACGTCAACAAACGCTTCGCCGAACATTCTGCTGTAGAAATAGATTTGAAACGGATGAAAGTTTCATCAGATGAGACACTAAAGGCAAATGAAAAAGCTGCTAGACTGCTGCGGAAGTATTTAAAGGAAAAGCAAATGGATGAGGATTTCGAGAATTTTGACCCTGTCCGTTTGGATGAAGTTTTACAACATTTTTACATGGATGCCAGGAAAGAAAATGGTGAATATTACAAGGTGAAATCACTTGAACAGTTCAAACATTCTTTGAACAGATACTTAAGAAATCCCCCCTTTAATAAGAAATTTAATATTGTAAAAAATCCTGAATTCGGCGATTCCAACTCATGTTTTGAAGCTTCGATAGCAGAGTTAAAGCGTTTGGGCAAGGGCAGCGTTGACCATCACCCTATAATAAATGAAGCAGATAGAAACCTTTTGTATACATCCATTTATTTCAATCCGGACACATCCGAAGGGCTCTTTAACAAAGTTCAGTTTGATATAAGACTTTATTTTTGTCGTCGTGCCGCTGAAAACATGCACTCAATGAACAAATCTACGTTTGCTGTCCATTTAGATCCCGTGTCTAACTTAAAATTTGTGATCAAAACTGGGGATGAATTGACAAAGAATCACAGGCAAAATGATACAGAACATATTTCAGGTGTCATGACGGAATCTGCAGATTCTCCATTCTGTCCTGTAAGATCTTTTGAACGCTATCTTAGCAAGCTTCATCCTGAAAACAATTCACTGTGGCAAAGACCAAGAGATAGTTTCACGGAAAATGATGAAATATGGTACTGTAATCAAACAGTTGGTGAAAAAACACATCAAATCATTTATGAGAAATCTGAGTAATAAATGTAAACTTTCTCAAAATTACACCAACCATTGCATTCGAGCTACAGGGATCACTATTCTCACACAGAACATGTTTAGCCCATCGCAAATAATGGCCGTTACTGGACACAAATCGGTACAGTCACTAGCAGTATACCAGAGGACAAGTGTAGCAGAAAAACTTCAAATGGGCAAAGTTATGGGGCAAAATATCACTAAAGATACAAGACATCCAAGAGTTTTACAAGCTCGAGAAAATCTAGCTCTTCCAGCAGCAAAAACGAACAAGGAAAACGAAATTGCTGCGACTACGTCTACAACTACTGATTTTAGTTTATTACAAGGAGTACCTCTTTCTGAATTTGATACTGAATTAGAACAAGGACACCAACCTCAAACGCAATATCTTCATTCCAGTAATCTTCAAACAATGGTTTCACGACAGATTTTGCCTGCATTTCACAACTGTTCCATTGGAACTCTCAATTTGAATATCAACTTTTCTAAATAAACATGCCGTCTTCCCTGGTACTGTGCTGACTGACCTAGTTTTAACTCTTTGTTTACGTCACAAGTACGTCATTTTACAAATTTCTACTGTGTAGGGGCGGTTCAAAACACTTAAAGGACAGTTCAAAATTTCTTTTTATTATTACTTATTTATTTATTTATTTATTTATTTTGAAGTTCAAATGTTATATTCCTTGTTGTAATATTTTATTGCAGTCGGACATTTTTTTTTAATTTTTAATTTCTTTCATCAGCAATATTTCTATTTTAAAAAAAATAGATCTAGCATTGGGTCATCGGTAGGGTAAAAAAGTTACATGGTTTGTAAGTGTCCGGTACGGAATGATACAGGGTCAGTAGAAAAGATACCGCCTCACCCGGTATCTTTTCCACTGACCCTGTATCATTCCGTACCGGACACTTACAAACCATGTAACTTATAATACCTACAATATTCTTATATTCTGGTCAAACCAATTAATTTTGAGGCCCACACAAAAATTCAAAAATTCAAAAAAAAAAAAAAAAAAAAAAAAAAAATTACTTTTCATGATTCAATTTATTTTTTAAATAACATTATTCACAAAATATTTGCAATCATATATCAAATTTTAAAACAATAGCTCAATATTTTGTGTGCCCACTCCTAACTTTATAAAAATTCTAGATGGAATTATATTGAAAAAAAATTTAAGTAATTCCTAGGTAATCGGTACTATTCTTATTTTACAGCTTTCCGAAGTTCAGCTGATGTTCTTTGGCACAATTTTAGCTACCCTCTCACCTATGTAGTACCACAATTTTCTAGTCGAGCAGATATCAGGTGAATTAGTAGGCCAATTGATAGTGGCTAAAACCTCCTGTCAAGAAACGATATTGAGGAATGAGAAACATGACATTGAGCATTGTCCTGCTGAAATATGAAAGGATTTATAAAAAAAAAACCCCAAACATTGAAACATTACATCAATATCATTTAATATATTTTCCTGATAAGATTTAATATTAAGTTTCCCCTCAACCCTTTTAAGAATACCTAGGCCATTTGGTGAGATGACACCCCAGATATGTACTTCATCTAGTTGTTTAACTTTAGTCTGATAACAGTGTTTCTTATGCTTGTAAAGCCACACTCTAAATTGTCTACGGTTTCATTTGATTTTAAAAGTGATATATGTGAGTTAATTACTTTATTCCAAAATTTCATGATTTATCTAAATGCTCCTTTGCCCATTGAAATCGTTTAAGTTTCTGAAACTTACAAACAACAACCATTTTGAGTAGTTTTCAAATGGATTTAATATTTGTTGTTTAAAGTTATTTGTTGTATACATTTAAAATTACACGGTTTGTTCAATTGTTCATTTGTTGGCATAATTTGACATAAAAAGTCCTTATACATACAAACATTGCTTTTACGTTATGGATATGTGCAATACTTTGCTGGAACAAATTGTGATTATGTCTAGAATTATGCATTTAATATCAAGTAAGAATACTGGTGCCTCCAAATGAATTGGTTTGACCAGTACATGCTTGTACAAAAAGGTGATAGTTTTCAAGATATTTCAAAATTTCAGTATACTTATGCTGCTATGACATTGACCTTTGAACATTTGACCTTGAACCGTATATCAAATTGATTGTTATATCAATACCTACAATATTCTAATATACATGCCTATACAAAGAGTTTATAGTTTTCAAGCTAATGCACAATTTATGCATTTATAGGCCAAAAATAACATTCAGGGGCAACTACTCCTGCATGGAATATCATACAGTTACAAATCTTTGTACCATGTTAAACTTTGTCATGCTGAACATGTTAGCAATGTTTTGAATTCATATATCTCTTAATATTTGCAAGAAAATTGCCTAAACCTGCATAAATCACAATTCAGGTCATGGTCTTGATTCGTGACCTTGACCCTATTTCAAAGGTAATTTTAAGAAAAAAAGTCAGAACTGAAAACCCATGTCAATACCTGTTAAAATAGTCAAGTTATAATAATTTGAAGCCATTTTACGAAATTTTTCAATTTAACGCAAAAACGCAGTAACCAATTTTTCGACCAAATTTCACAAAATGGACAAAGTATAGGCTTAAGACCCTAGAGAAGCCAAATATCAGCATTAGATTTTTTTCCCATCATCGATTTCGGAGAAGAAGTTTTTTTTTAAAAGATTTTGGACTCCTAGGTCACCTTGACATAGTTTTGGTAGTCATGGCAGCGCCATCAACAAATCTGAATTGCACCGGCCCATATATGCTTCTTTCCAAGTATCATTGAAATCTGTCAAGCAGTTTTGGAGGAAAAGTCGAAAATAAGTTTTAACTAACACGCACGCACACACGCACACACATACACACGTCGCGCCATGCCATGAAAAATGATTTAACTTACCACACGCAATTTCTCTTATCTAAATAATTGTGAAGTTTAACAAACTAGACAAGGATTTTTATGATTTATTTTCATCAATTTTCAGCTCACCTGACCTTTCTAAAAAGTGAAGGAGATAAATCATAAAAATCCTTGTCTAGTTTGTTTAAACGTTACAATTATTTAGATAAGAAAAATTGCGTGTGGTAAGTTTAATAATTTTTTTAACTGAAAAAATTAACCAGAATGGTTTATTAGTTTAATCAACTTGGATCAAACACTTAACGTATCTAGACAACGGTATCATATCAAAAGCTGTTACTTAGAGTTTTTCAAACTTTTCCAATACCTGTATATCCTGCCTTTTCAAATGCGTTGTTTTTTGCTTGCATTGCTTCATGAGCAAAACAAAATGCGACTGTTATTTCATCGATCAGTTGAAGAGTTTGTAAGTCTTTATGCAAAGTGTCGTTGAATCATTATATTTCAGATACATATGATGCTTAACATTTAAACACGTTTTGCGCTACAACCTTATACAAATACTTTTTTATTGATCAAAAAGCCAGTTTTATACTTCAGATAAATCGCAGATTGGAATTAGAGATCAAGATGACTATTTGGGATAATTTGAGTATCGACTCTATAAGCATTTACGATGATTCCTCCCGAGTGCAGTAAGCGCAACAAGCCACAATCAAAGTCCAGTGAGAGTACGCATTATTGTACATGGAAATTGGACAGATGGAAATCGATGCAGATGTCGGAGAAAAAGTGTGTGTAACAGTTATTATTTTAAAACTTGTAATAACAGTTATCGCATTGGTTACTGCCTTTAATAATTTCACAGAAAACAAATTCGGATGTCAGTAAGTACAATTGTTTTCATAAATAAAACACAAACATTCCAGTCCATGTCCAAATCCCAATTCCCAAAAATAAATATAGAATTAATTTTTTTCAAATCTTTTTTTTATTTTAAAAAATGTCTTTTACTAATTATCAACTAGTCATTAACCTTAAATTATTTAATGAAATATTTTTTCTAAATTAGAATGTGGCACTACAACTAAAATTAATCATGGCTGGTCCAAAAACACCGGTACAAAGTCTGGATCTGTGACTTCATATTATTGTGTCTATGGTTACCATGGTGTTGGAAACAATACAGTTTTTTGTCAGGATAATGGACAATGGTCAAAACTTAACTTTGAATGTAAAAAAGGTCAGTTAAATGACAACTATTTTGTAATCACACATCAGACGCGCGCGCACGTGTGATGTGTGTGTGTGTGTTTACATTGATATAATTGTAATGCATAACAACTATTATTACATCATACGTCTGAAGACTGTAAAAGGTCATGAAATTTCAAGTGAATATAAATTTTGAAGTTTTATAGCTGGAATTTTTTCTGTAACACACACACACAGAGAGAGAAAAGAGAGAGAGAGAGAGAGAGAGAGAGAGAGAGAGAGAGAGAGAGAGAGGGGGGGAATCTACGTCACTTACTAAATCTTTCAAGAAATCGAACAATATATTTTGAAAAGTTTCGACATAGACCATACACTTGACAGAAACATGTGAAACGACAATGTCATCAAGAGCTTGTTAAAAAAACTTTCTATTTCAAGTTCAACTGCCTAAAATATTTTTTGTCTCTTTTGTATTTTTTCTGATAAAGATATCAAGGCTTAATTTAAAAGTGAAAATTCAAATAGTACATATATACAAAGTGCTATACATTTTAATTAGATTCCTAACAACGGCGCTTTGATTGACTGCCAAACAACAGCGTTTTGATTGGCTCCCTAACAACGGCGCTTTGATTTGCTCCCAAACAACTGCGATTTTAATTGACTCCCTAACAACTGCATTTTAGATCTGTGGACATTTAAAATTTTAAAGATTGTCATTTCATATTAGGTACACAAGTAAGATTGCGCAGTTGAATTTGTACCCGTTTAAATGCTTCCATATCTTTCAGGAATGCCAACACATTTTAGAAAAGACTGGCTCTTTCAGTACATTTAAATTGTTACGAATAATAAGTTGTTTAAAAACTATATAATTTTTTTTTATTGGCTACTTTTGTAATTTCACAATTTAGATTTTAGTTATCAACTGATAAAATAACTTTTCATGTTTTTCAATTCTTCTTTTGGACAAAAAAGAAATACTGCAATTTGTCGGGTAGTATTTTTCGTTTATATTCAAAAGCATTTGTTTCACTTATTTTGTTATTAAATTTTTGTTTTGATTTTTGAATTTTTAGTTATATTATTTAAAATGCTAGCAAACTCTGTAAGTTAATCCACAATGTAAGTAATATTGTGTAATGCTCATCAGCTATTTACTAGATAGTCTGAACTTAATCTTGTAGCTATGAACTGAAAATATTGTTAAGAAATCAAAGTAAATAAAATTCTTAAGGTTTTTTTTATATTTAATCGGATATTAACCGAAACGATAAAGAAGAATGATATACAATAATCTATCTTTGAATTTTTGATAAGGGGCATTTGTCAAATTTTATGTATTCTATCTTTCTTTTGTATGTTTGAAGTGTGTTTGATTATGAAAATCAAAAGTGCAATTGAGAACAAACTTTATATAGTCACAATTTATGTGTTGTTATAACTAAATTTAAATGTCGATTCATATTTAACAAAAATATCCGTTTTATAGTTGACTTGTTATATGTGAACATTTCAGAAATTCGTTCCTCTTTAGTGATACTAGGGTCCAAAAAAAAGTTAACAGATAAAATAAGTATCCAAACATTTGAAAATTAATGAATCCAAAGTTCCAAAATCATATAAATTGAACTCCAGCTAAGATTGATTTGTATAAGGGAACAAGACCTTAGTAAGGGTACTATTGGAAGTGCTATTCCACCTGCACCGGAACCCGGACAACGGGTAGTAAATATTATAAAATTACCTGTTTAATTGTGATATGTACACATTTCAGAAATTTATCCCTCACCAGTGGGTCTAGGGGCCGAAAAAGTTCAAAAACATGATCCAAACATTTAAACATTAATGAATCCAAAGTTCCAAAATTATATGAATCCACAAATTATACGAGCCTATTCTTCTAAAGGGTAAAATATGAGACAATATTTACTGCCAGTAAATCGATAAAACAAGGTCCAACGTGCATTGTGACGTTATCAATGATGGGACGTAAAATTATCATTTGTTATGTTGGCAATATTTCACAAACATTTAGATTCAAATAAAGACTTGTCACCTTATTTAATGAAATTATGTTTTACATATTTTAGATTGCCCAAACGCTCCTACTGTATCCAGAAGTACCAACATTGTAACTGTTAACATGACAGGTGTATACGCCTCGTATCGATGTATCTCCGGATTCTACATAGATGGTGAACCAGGAATTGTTTGCCAAGATGGAGGCGTTTGGTCACACATCAAGTTCAAATGTTTAAAATGTGATTATAAATATATAACACAAATACCTGTTATGATGTGCCATATGTGCACATTTCGGATAATCATTCCTCATCAGTGACACTAAGGGCCGAAAAGTTTAATAGAGAAAAAATATAAGCCAAACAGTTGAAAAGTACTGAATATAAAGTTCTAAAATCATATGAATCTAAATCCAGCTCAGAAATGCTTTGCATGAGGGAACAAACCTTAAATAAATGTCAAAAAATAAGTTGGTCGAAAATTTTGCTTATTGGTATATTTTCTAAAAACACAAAGTACTCGAGAAGTTTATTCCACCAACAACGGTACCCTCTCAGGGATAGTAAATAATTATATAACACAAATACCTAGTATTTTTTTCTTTTATATATATATATATATATATATATATATATATATATATATATATATATATTAATGTGATATCAAACTCTCTCTCTCTCTCTCTCTCTCTCTCTCTCTCTCTCTCTCTCTCTCTCTCTCTCTCTCTGAAATTATTAACGACTTAAACAGATTTTTTTAAATTATAGACTGTGGAAAACCGCCTGCTGTATCTTTTAGTACATATCGTGTTAGTGGGTACACGTCTGGCGCAATTACATCCTATTATTGTTGGAGTGGATACGTCTCTGTTGGAAATTCCATAATATATTGTAAAAGCAATGGAGCATGGACAACAACATATATGTCTTGCTTAAAAGGTAATATTATTATGTTATAATTATTGTTTATTATAATTATTATTAAAAGTATTTTATTATTATTATTATTATTATTATTATTTCTTAATTTTCTTTATCAAATATTGCAATTTGAAAATCTTTCATCGAGTAGTTTTTGCTAAGAATATACAGTTTTACAGTGATGATTTCTGAAATTGACAGATTGTGGAATTCCACCCAACAAAGCGTTATTTAGAACCGATTACAGTTCCACATACGTCTGGTCAAAGGTTACTTATTATTGCAAAAATGATAATAAAAGAAATGGCAGTGCAACTTGTCAAAACAATGGAAAATGGTCCGCGGTTCCAGTTTCATGTCAACAGAAAAGTATGTCCTATTACTCTACATCTGTAGTAAATATAACATCAAAGTTTTTATTTAGATTTCTATCTATATTTCCTGATAATGTGTCTTTAATTTCACTCAAAATCGAAAAAAAATATGCAATATTAAATGCATATTATAATATTGGAACCAAATTTAAAAACCAAAATCATTGCTTATTCAAGAATTAAACTTAATTTCTCTATTCATTTAATAAGAGACATAAGCACAATCAAACTATATAAAATTCCAAAGATAAGTCTTTAAAGCATTACAGCACTTGAACAAAATGAAAGTAATTGAACCATTAATAATATAACACCTTTCAGAAGTGATAAGACTTTATGTTTATCGATCACTAGTAGTACTTAATTTACATGTGTGGTAAGTGACTAGTGGCATTTAAACCAATGTCACAAATCGATGTAAAGCATGTAAAAAGTGGCATAAACATGATCTTGGAAATTACCCATGCCACCAAAAAATACACAACAAACTTAAAAATGTTATAACCACTGATTATTAAATCTAATTAGGGACAAGGTTAAATTTTACAATTTTGTCTAGTAGTTTATAAAAAAAACCTCAACTATGTATTAATTATTTGAAAGTATAAAAAATAGCATTTTATTTGATTGATTTTTATCAGAACCAAATTACAGTGGGTCGATAACTATATTGAACAATAGAAGCTGGATGTTTATTCTGGTTTTCGGCAGAATGATGTGTTTGTTAATTTAACAAGGTTTAAGGTTTGTACAGCGTTTTATTTTATCTTGTTTTATTTTATACAATATTTTCTTTCATCCAATGCAAAGTTAAACACTAATATGCAATCTTAATGTTTCAAATTTAAGTTAATACCTTATTTTATCTCAAGCGATACAAGAGAGAGAGAGAGAGAGAGAAATACAGTTTGCAGACTAAATGTTTCTAAATATTACACATCTAATCTTGCCGGCAAAGGACAAGCCATTTATGATACATAGACACTTATCTAATACACATATATGTAATGTCTAATGCCCGTCCATAAGGAATTTTTATTCATATTTTTATATTTATATGAATTCTTCAGCATTACGTTTAGTTGTGAAAAATATCGGCGTATATATATGTGTGTGTGTGTGTGTGTGTTTTTGTATGTATGTATGTATGTAGATTTTGAAAAGTGCATGTTTGCTTCAAATAAAACGTGGCTGCATTTACACCTTTTTAATTTTTGAAATTTGTTTTGTTTTTGTTTTTTTCCTTAGATCAATATTTATTTTTGCCTCTCAGGGAAACAAAAGTATACATCGAAGAAATAACGAAAAGAGAGTATTTTTTACAGCACGTTTATCAGTAAAATTATTTTAAAAGTCTAGACATTTAACATCATGCTCTTATATTACCAAAAACGCATAGTAAAGAAACATATTTACCGTTGGAATTTCACTTGGTTTATTTAATTTGCCAGTTTTCAATGATTTACTGTGCTTTTAGGATCGTGAGTTAAACATTGATTCCAATTATCTGTTATAGAATGTTCAAAGCCCACAAAAAGTTTGAAGATGAGACCGAAAAGATAATTAGTGTTTTTAACCATTTAATTGGCAGATACGCCAAACTACGCCATTCTGATTTTTGGACGGTCTGTTGCACAATGTTTGGTTTAAAATTGTTAACACTTGACCGATTGGTGTAAATTTGGTACCATATGAAACTAGAGAAAATTGTCAACAAACTATATTCGAGTTTTTTGATGCGGAATATATTTCAATTCGATTCTTTTGTTGCCAGTATTTTTTAGCCCATTTCTTTTTTTGTTACTCCCTTTTTTATTATAAGTCTATGTGTGCTAGCTTGATTTTATGTTTACTTTATTTTTTCTCTTAAAATGTGTGTTAATATGTTGCATGTTTATTTATATTTTTTTGTCGATATGTATTTTACTTAATTGTGTATATGTTACTCTCTTTTTTATTATAAGTCTATGTGTGCTAGCTTGATTTTATGTTTATTTTTTTCTCTTAAAATGTGTGTTAATATGTTGCATGTTTATTTATATATTTTATGTCGATATGTATTTTACTTAATTGTGTATATGTTACTCTCTTTTTTATTATAAGTCTATGTGTGCTAGCTTGATTTTATGTTTACTTTATTTTTTTCTCTTAAAATGAGTGTTAATATGTTGCATGTTTATTTATATATTTTATGTCGATATGTATTTTACTTAATTGTGTATATGTTACTTTCTTTTTTATTATAAGTCTATGTGTGCTAGCTTATTTTATGTTTACTTTATTTTTTCCTCTTAAAATGTGTGTTAATATGTTGCATGTTTTATTTATATATATTATGTCGATATGTATTTTAATTAATGATGTATATGTTTACTTGTTTTATTTTCAGTGTTACTTATGTTTTGTCGAATACAAGCTCTACTGAGCTTATGTAATTTTATTTGTAACGTAACGACGATAAATAAAGAATATCCTATCTTATCTTATCTTTAAGTTGAATATTACGAAGCGATCCCGTTCCTGACGTAGTGAAAAATTAAGAGTGCCGAAAAAGTACGGAAAAAGTAATTCATTCAAACTTTAAAACTAAGTTTCACACACAAATAAAAACCACATATTTATGAAGAGCAGGAAAAGGTTGTTTGATTTATGTAGAGAAATAATAACTTAAGTCATAAATAACATCGAATTCATTTCTTCGAACAGCTACCACTTTTGATTTTTATTACGTTTTATTTTGGCGTTTTTGCCGCACCAGAAAAGCAAAACGTTTCGTTCTTATTTTACATGGTGACACTGTTTGATGCATCTTTATAAGTAAATTTTAGAACTTTGATTGACAAATTTTATGCAATAAAAAAGGATTTTTATTTATTTTATACACATACAAGAAAAATAGTATTCTAGAAATTATTTCATTCAACGATTTTTAATCTTCGGCAAATGAATCTGAGGTAAAACTTGCATTTAAAAATAAAAATTTTTACGTGTCATTATTACATCTTTATGTTTGAGTCAATGAAGATCTCTAAATTCATCCCTATTGAATCAATTTATCAGTTTTTTTTCGCAATCAATTCAGAAATTTCATTTGATGCTTTTCTAAAATATTTTTTATACCAGGACAATCGAAATACAACTTTAATTTGAATGTAGACCGCGATTTGAATATATGTTTTCAAGAGAATACATTTATCATTGCCGAGTATCAAAATGTATGTTGCGCGTTGGTGTCGGGTAATCAGTTCGCGCAAGCAAATAAATAAATGATTAAATAATTATAATGAAATAAGAAATAAAAAACTACATATACTTTATATCAGAATAATACATATATTTAAAAGCAACCGAATGCCTGGATTGATATCTGGATAACCCATGCACCAGACACATGTTCACTGCATAGAATATGTGTATTCTCCTACGTCCGTACAGTGTTTCTAAAAATATAAAGTTCGGCTTGGGTTCATAAATGATTACTATATATCATGACAAAGAATATATAAATACAAAGTCAAAGTTGTGAAATAAATAGAACTGATCGTGGGTATTGGTTTATCACAGCCAATATGTCCCAGGGTCAATGATTTGTTTTGAACAAAAGTCCAGCTAATGTCCGTGTGGTTTCATATTTTTAGTAAACAAAAATAAGTTATGATACAAAAAAAGGACAAATTATTGAAGTTAGAGAAATTCAAAAACCTGCATATATAATGATTAGAAAAGAGAACTAATTTAATTTGATGTTTTAAATTTTATACATAAAGTTTTAAAACTATAAAAACAAATACAAAGATTTAGTAACAAAAAAATTTATAAAAGATAAAAAAATTTAAAAAAAGGGGGGGGGGGCTTTACTGATAAAGCCATCAATAATAAAAAAACGAACGTCTGCTGCATAGTGGGAAATAAAATTGACTGTTGGTAAAGTCAGAAAAACATCTAGCTATACTGGTAAAATTAAAAATACAATTTTAGTATTAATTTTAATAATTTTGAATCTAAATTTAATGTTGAACACTATTTTTATGTATGTGTGTAAAAAGAATTCATATCTGGTAATAAAGTCAATATAAGTATGAAAAAAAGGTTTAACTTTTTTCCTAACTTATGGAAAAATAAATAAAAACTCAAAATCTATAGGAAATAATAAATACAATATCTTCATGGAAGAGCATACTAAAAATTTGTTTTTTAAATGCTTGTAGTCGCGTCTATTGTCACTAAACATATAAAATAACTTAGTACTTTCTTGAAAACCTATGATTAAAAAATACGCGTCTGAATGTCTAGGTCCACTTTTCAATATGTGCAGATGCGAGAAAAATAATTTGTCTGCATGTCAAAAGTCGGTGGTCTTCACCAATTACTCCTGGTCCCAACATTTCTCCGGATTTTACATCTTGAATGAAGGAATCTTGTCTGGGGCGCAAAATATTATGTCTCCACTCTCTGAAATGTGTGTTCGTTGAGAACTCGAATTTTCACGAGACTGAGTATGACTTTCAATCACACACACACACACACACACACACACACACACGCACACACACACACACACACGTTGATTCAGGGTGGCTTACAAAACAATGCTGTGTTTCCATAAGTTGGAATAAGTTCCTTTATGATTTAAATACTAAAATACTGTCTCACGGTAGCAATAAAAATTCTTCATGTAAAGTCAGATATAACTGGTAATGCGTCAATATTAGTTTCATAATATTGAGTTAATGTCTGAAATAACTATTTCTATCGACTAATGTAGAAAAATGTATTGACAAATTTTACAATCAGTTTAAATATTTTAGTGTAATTGATGAAAACAATTTTTCCCACCCAAAATGCATATATGTGAAATAGCATTTGAACAGTTGCAAAGCTATTTGTCGAAAATGTTTTATATGATTCTGTATATAAACATGATATATAGAAAGAAGGCAAGATAATCTGGTTTACAGATAATCAAAGTTACCCATATAACAGTAACAGGTATTAATCTTTGCCAAATTCTAAGTGGTTTTGTTGTTTTTCAAAATTATTATTCAATCCCTGTCGAAGCTATCGGTTTAAGAATGATAGACGATACCCAGAGAAAAACACCAACCTTAAAAAGAAATATAAATTTTCTAACTCTTGGATCTGCTTGATTAGCTTGATTAGTCTATTAGGATTCGAAACCAGTGGTGAGAGGCACTGTAATCTGTAAGGCAATGACTTTCACTGTTGCTTTTAACTATGTCACTTGTACGTCCTAAAAATACCTTAACTTTGTCAGACCGACTTTTTAGCATTCGTATGATGAATAAAATGCATATTGTTCACCTGCTGTTGACTACCTGACCTAGTCTGATCAAAAGGTTGTGAATTACCAACTTTATCAAGTATCTAGCATATATCTGAAAAGATATCATAGCTTCGATCCAAATTGAAACTTTAGACGTCACAAGTTGTAGCAGTGTATATGTTCATTGTACTTATCAGATACTTATGGCATGTGCTGATTTTGAGTTTCTATTATTCAAAATCAGCACATGACACTTATTTCAAATATTAGTAAGTGCATGCACTGCGAAAGAACATGGGTTTCCCACGATCTAACCAAATTCGCTGATTCTGTTATCATGGTAACGGATATTGACTTACAAGGAAATTTTTAAAAAATAGAATGACGTTTGGCATAATTATACAAATTTGATTCAGTATTTTAGTGGGGGGGGGAGTAGATTAGAGATTATTTGTTATCTCGATCCTTCAAAATGTAAGATGGCTTCAAGTTTTGAAACTAAGAGTTATGTATCCTTATTTTAAGTGAAAGAATAAAAATTTTAAAACAATCTGTAAATTACAGTTCTACTAATTATACATTTTTATATCAAAACGAATAAAACTCGGTTGCACCTCTGTTTATTTTGCATAAAATATAAAAATAGTAAAATATCGTGCTCTTTCACGATAAGTGCTTTTAAGGAAGTAGGAATTTTACGATGAATGTAATATTTGCGTGATGTTTTGTGCTTTATTTTTAAAAAGTTGATTTTGATGGTGAATTATCTGCTGATTTTGTTTTTTTAATTTTGTGGATTTTTTGTGCTTTTTCAAATTGTCGAATCGTAAAATAAGTATAGTTTTAGGATTTAACGTGGTTTGATAAGGGCTTCATTCCAGGTCCATAGTGCGAGTCCTAACAGTTCATTAATTTTCCACTGATAAGCATATTTAATTTAAATTTTATGTGCGTGCATAAAACAAAATACAAAAAAGAACCTGTAGCGTTAAATTGGCAGATGTAATGCATTGGTAGATATGAAACATAGGTTTATTTATAGTTACAATAGCCATCTTGAATAAGGAACATGACTGGAAATCACAATATTTTATTAACCCCACCAAAGAATCTCCTTAAATAAAAATTGATTTTGTTTAGTCAGGTGTTTTCAGAAAAGAATACATATATATAGCTGCGCTGCTTTTCGCATTTTCCGCTAAAACATGCAGTAAAATGATACGTAAAAAAAACCTGTTAAATATAACATGTCCAGAACTCTATTTTATACATAACAAATATAAAACAAACTGATCAACAAAATAAATGTGTTATGACAATTTCGGTTTTTGATATTTATGCTAACGGCTGTCATTTTAAATTTAGGAACAGGCTGAAAATCAAAGTTTGTGATTTACTCCACCTGGAGACATAATAGATCAACAACTAAGACTAAATATGACCATTTTCTGCCTTCTCAATTTATAAACAGCAGCTTTCTTGGATTAAAAATCTGACTGAAAAATAACAAGCTTTCCTTACCAAATTTGGTTTCATTTGGTCGATTGGTTTCTGAGAGGACCATTGAATTAATCGTAGGCATGGATTATTCCCATGCCATAAGGTCGGCTGGCTGTAGCCATTTCGTCTTATAATATAAACATTATATTCAATTTTGGTGGAACATGCTGATGTTTTAATGTTATTATTTATTAATGTCGCATTCATTCAAATACAAAAGTTATTTTTATTATTGAAAATTAGTATTGTACAAAGTGAACTTGACATATAGATAGATAAAATCAACAATGAATTATCATTTTTAATATATTTACAATCTGTTTACAGTCATGCATCTTGTTCCGAGTCCTTTGATGATTTTATTGGGTATCCTTTGCTTCAAATGTGACCATTATTGTATGAATTAAGTAACATATTTGGTTTATCTAGAGATTGTTTTCTGTTTATATCATCTTCAATGTCGTTGTATATTTTATAAAATGTATCAGAATACCATTAAATTAAGAAAAACACTATGCAAGAACAACTGTTACAAACAATATATTTTGGAAATATTAAATGACGCATTGTAAAATTTTAAATCCATGTGAAGATTATTATTCTCTGCTGAGTTTAATGCCTTGTTTAATCACTAGCATAATCGAAACTGACACAAAATACTCCGACTGACTACTTATATCTACCATACAATAGAAATTTTGAACACACTTAAGCAACCATTACAATTGTTCGTGCTTCTTTTTCTCTTCAATTGTCAATATCTTTTCATACATTTTCCTGTCAAAATAAAAAGAAAAATATACCAGTATACAAAATTATATATATATATATATATATATATATATATATATATATATATATATATATATATATATATATATATATATATTTATAAAGTAGAAACAATTAAACATTCGACGGGACGGGTATATACAAGGGAGGATATAGGTTTGCGTAAAAACTGACAACGAAACTAAAAATAGAAACAAATATTACACCATTAGAAGTTTTTAAAGACTAATTGTATTTACGATCTTCATTTATAATTTTTGTAAATTATTTAAAATCATAATCTTTCTTTTAAGTCACAATTGAAAGTATTAACAAGCTTATCGTTATTGATAAAATTGTCTTTGTTAATAAAACAAACATTGTTTCCTGATTATTTTTGAAAAGCTTGCTTGTTGGATGTTCTAGATATACTATCCCGAATATATATATATATATATATATATATATATATATATATATATATATATATATATATATATATAAAGAAGCAAATACCTCATGTTTTCTTTTTGTTCTTTTAAATTTTTACTTATGTTTTCCAGTTCAGCACCTGTACATATCCGCCTTAAAAATAATCACATTAAAAATCATCCTACTTGCTTACAATTGAATTGTTGTCAATATATCTTATTTTTTGCAGTTGTATTATTTAAGTAATATATGATTCATATGGACCTTTCAATGTTTATGTATAACACAAAAGACGGTTAATTTTAAAAACAAAATTGAAATGACAGTACAATATTAAATTATTAATTAAAAATATTAAATAAAAAAATAATCATCCAATTAATGTCACAAAAACATGTAACAACAATAGCTGCTTGAATTTTTTCTCTCAATAAACTTTTTTCAAAAACTGGTACAGACATGAATTACAGTATATAAGAAGAAACAGATAATTGAATATTGTATCCAAAATGGAGAAGACACATTTCTGTTCTTTTCAGAGACAAATATGCAATGTTTGTGACTTGATGTATGAAGTGTTCCTCTATTTTAAACCTACCCTTTGGTTTTCTGAACAAAACTGTGTTTGCACTCCGTTTCAAATATGTTTAAAGATTCTGCATCCATGTGGCTGGTTGTGTCTTATAAACAAAAAAATGAAATGTGTATTTTATTTAACATTTACTTCAAAATTACAGCAAAAAAAGCGCACTGTATTTCGTCCGCATTTATGATATGTTTTAAATGAATTATTTAAAATTATTACCGACAATAGGATAGATGATGCTTTAAGTAACGGAATATGTTTCTTGAATTTTTTATGCTTTGTCCCTTTTTTTTTTTTTTTTTTTTTTTTTTTTTTTTTTTTTTTTTTTTTTTTTTTTTTTGATTTTACAATTGATTCACGTATTTCCGATAAAGGGATTAAACAACAGGTGTTAAATTTTATAAACTCAAAATACATTCCTTTTGTAAGTTCATTTCTGTGTAATTATGCTAATTAGGATCTGTATTATTGATTCTGTTAGCGCTTTTAATTTGTGCTGCGCGATAACTGCATTAATATTATTCCGTGTATTTAATGAACACCGGCATTTTGTCCTTTTTTCAGCATGCCCATGTATGTACGTTCATCTGATCGCTCGTTTTGGTAATTTTATGGGTATTTTTTTCAGGATGCTATATGTTTTGGTACATCTTGATGGTATTTATTTACGTTAATGTATTTTTGTGCAGTTTAAAGTGAATTCACAAAAAGATGAGTGTATTGATTTGCGCGTTTTCTTTGATGTTGAATAATCTGTCTGGTAGCTATTTACACGTTTGTGACACACTATTATATTATCTCAAAGGCTGTTTACTGTTTTTATACGAGTGAAAATAAGGTCTCAACAAAACTTTGTTGCTGCATATTTACATGGATATGATCAGATGATGTACATGAATTTTGACACCAGTATTTTTACTAGTTGATAAATTTCAATGATACTTCTTTGTACATTTGCGCAAGTTTATTTCTGTATTTTGTGTTTATGTGCAATATACATCTGGCATATACAATGTCTGTAACCAAAAATTACAATTTTGTTCATTTTTATTTCGTAGATTTTCAACATATTGATGATGTTGAATACAACAAAAGTCATTATGGTTGGCTGTCTGTATTTCTTCTGTACTTGAGACAGAACACTTTATATTTAAAATGGGGTTTTACATCCCAGTCTAGACTAGAATCGAGACTTAAGCAGTTGTAAATGAAGTAGGGGAGTGTATATTACAAATGCAGTGCTTCCTTATTGCACCGCCCCCTTTTTACTAAAAATAATTTGGCGTTATAACAAGTTTGGTGATAAAGTGAGGTTTCCAAAAATCACCTGCAGTGGGTTTCAAATGTGTTCGATTGGAGTACAGATATTTCGGGAGAACATACGAATTACTATAACACTTGAATTAATTGGTTGCATTTGAAATTAAAGTATGCATTATTTAAACATTAAAGCAAATCTTTACGATGTATTTAATCTAAAAACAACACAACGCAACTGTAATTCAGTCCTCCGATTAAGCCGAACAAAATTCAGGTGCCCCTTGTAAGGAAAAAACTACAAAGTTAAACCAGCAATATGGCGATATTTATCGATGGAATTTCAATACATGTAGTTAATATCTGTTTTGTCACAGAAACTTTATGGCAGATTTCGCATTTTGTCTAAGGATTTGTATAGGAAGAAATCGGGACAAAGAGCACAGTACTTACGGCTTAAGATTTATCTATATAAATAAATTTACGTTATTCTAGAAAAAATTAATTTCAGTTTTCAAACAGCAAAAATGAATTCTCGTCACTGTATTAATGTGTAATGAAATTTAAAAATTAAAACCACCTTTTGTATATGAGAAATATATCATAAAGATCAATTTGAAATCCTTAGGTTTAGGAAATATAGCAAATGCAAATGATATACACGTAAAAGACAAACGTCAAAAAGTTTTTGTAAGACTTTGCAAATTGTTCGCCTATCAATTATTTTCTTATTTTTCTCTTAGTAATGTACAACTTACAATTTCAATGAGCAAAATTTTACTTACCACGAAGTTCAGTTCTTTCACAAATACGATACAGAAATAAGACAGCACGATACAGATGAGAAAAGAATATCAAAGGTGGTGGAAGGGATGGTCTGTCGCAGTATTCATAGACAAAAGCAAATCTTGCTGCTTTTAAGGCTATCTCTGAATAATCTTGCTCTTCTTTGTATATCGTACTGAAATGTTTCAATATCACATAGCGTTTTTTTGTTTAAACTTGAATAAAGAAAATAAGAAATGTCATTGTTTTATTCAGTGTAATAAATTATTTCAGCATTATTACATTAAAAAGTTTTTAATTCCAAAAGCATTTGGTTTTTTTTTATTAATCAATTTTAATTTTGTTCATTATCTTAAAGCCCTCATTTTCTCGCATACCATCGTTATGCAAACGCATATTGCAATGACCGCTGCCTTGAGCGAAGTTTGGTTGTAAAATATATATATATAAATATATATATATATATATATATATATATATATATATATATATATATATATATATATATATATATATATGATGCGTCATGAAATAAATGCGAATTTCCGATTTTGAAGTAAAATGCGTATTGAATTAATGCGAATTTTTAGATTCCATTTTTTTTAAAATTTTGCCTATCTTTTAACTAACAATAAAAACATTAAATTAAGGACTCAGAAATTATTATCTTATGTCTTCCTAAATTTATAAACACATCATAAACAAACTTTCGGTAGACATTATTGAAATAAACAATAAGGTGTGCCGAGGGTAATTTTATGCGCCGATGACCCTATGTTTTAAATTAACCAGGGTGGTAAAGGAATATCAGAACAAAGACGCGTGTGGTCTTTTTTT
Source organism: Tegillarca granosa (assembly GCA_029721355.1). Lineage (NCBI taxonomy): Eukaryota > Metazoa > Mollusca > Bivalvia > Arcoida > Arcidae > Tegillarca > Tegillarca granosa. The sequence continues at coordinate 20,399,641 of CM056602.1, read as the reverse complement.
TTAAAAAACAAACAAACATACTCAAATATAACGCTTGGAGTTTTTATTAAAATAAAGCATTCAAAATTAGGACGTCCATGTTGGCATGTGTACAATTGATCTTCGTCTTCAACTCACGAGTTTAGATTCAGATTACTTATAATTATATGTAATGCTTTCAATTTGATGTCCCAGTGAAGGTTGAAAATGATGTATCAGTCATGATTCCACTCGTAGCAAAAATAAAAAAAAATAATAAAAAAAAAAAAAAACGGCACAAAATTACCGCTAAATGTGAATGTGTTCTAATTTATCAGTTACGATAACAACTTTCGGTTAAGGGAGATAACTCAATTTACAATAAATATACAGAATACAGAAATCAGAAAATGAATGCGACAAAAAATTAATGAGATAAAACGGGCCTTCTGATTTACAGTATATATATATATATATATATATATATATATATATATATATATATATATATATATATATATATATATATATAAACCCAGTTGTTTAGCATGCATTGAACTTGAAAGTTCAAATTTAAGAAGGAGGATGAGATATCATTTCAGGTTAAAAGATATAGGCACTTATATACGGACTTCTTGCATGATTAATTAAGATGCAGCCATAATTTATATCTGGATCATGTAGCTACTCACTTGTAATCGTAAAGAAAAATTAAATATACCTGAACATTGCTATAATCAGGTGAACAACCACAAGGTGTACTATAATCAGATACAACGCAGCCATTACAATAACCACGGCATTTTTCTGAGGACATCGTTCTATATTACCTGATTGCCATTCCGATACATTATTGGAACAATAGGATGGGTAGTCACCTTTAACAATTAAATAAACAATATATCATAATAACTTCATAATGAAAGGTTAGTAACTTTTAAAATATCAATATTTTCTAGTTGAAATTAAAAAAATATATATGAATTATATTATTATAAATTCTGTGTAACTGATAAAATTGATGAAAAGCTTAAATTATTCTTTTTTTTTAATTCTTTTAAAGTTTTTGTAGATATTAATCCAATCAATGGGAGCCTTTTAAAATCCAGTTTCATTATTAATTACCTTCCATCTCATCTATGAAAAATTCTCCATAAATTTGGAAGTACGGATTGAATACCATTTGTCTCAGTATACTTCTATCGAGTGGAGAGTTAGGATATAAATTAGCGCTGTACAACATCCCAACACCAATCAAAAATACGAATAGTATTAAAAGGAATGGTAACAGCCTCAATATCTAAAATTTAAATAATGCTAAAATAAAAATCAATTGGCTTATGTGGCTAAATTATCTAAAACCAAATATTTAAAAAGGAAACGGTTAGGTCCTGATTATTATTTCTCGTTGAATTGGTAGGATTAGATCAGAAAAAATAATCCTACCTACTTTTCATTACACTTTATCAGTTTTAAATGTAAAACCAGATTATAAGTTCCTGTGCTAAAAAGTGTTTTTTTTTTCTGTACGTAAAAATACATCCTTTTTTTGTACTACATTCAAAAAATATGTTGAAGATTTTAAGATCTAGACAAAATAAAGTTTTTTTATAGAGATTCCAATATACGTCTGTCTGTCTGTTCATAGTTAGTTTTATTGTTTGTTCTATTAATTGTTACTTATTTTAATGAAATGTATTTGCCAGTTATGTTTAAAAACTATATGTTTCTATTGGATAAGGGAAAATGAAGCGATTCGGTAATAATGTTATCATTTGGTGTTTTAGGTTTAATGTGTGTGTGTGTGTGTGTGTGTGCGATTTTAGATTTTTAGATTGTACTTAAAACACACACACAGACATATATATATATATATATATATATATATATATATATATATATATATATAAAATCTAATGTTATTTTAAGTAACCAAAATAGAAACATTTTGTTACTTTTAAGGTACTAAAAATAAGAGCATTGTCATCCATATCATTAAATCAATTATTTAAAAACATGGGTAACAAAGTTATAAAGTTACTGTTCAAGCTGTTTCACTTACCATCTTTGCTACTAATATCACTTTGGAACCGAGTATCTTTGATATATAGCTAGCTTCTAATGTCCGAATGCAAAAACAACACAACGTCAAACTGTAAACTATAACTGCACCAGTAAAATGTTCTGTAGGAAGAAGTAATCTTAAGACGACTGATAACACGAAGCATGAATACATTATTATGTCATACATATTCCAGAACCTTTTAATCCAAGTGGTGAGGCTGGATGAAAACACTGCCTGTCAAATACAAAAATATATAATTTAAAGAAACTGATCTTTCTAAATGTCTTAGCTTTGCGATTCATAACTTCAAGTCCGACTGTATGCGCCAAGGTCTACTTTGCATGTCCTTGGTCAAGATATTTTCAAGTCAATGAATTGTATTACACCTTCTATTTTTCTATAATAAAAGTTAAATTAGAAAAAAAAATTCTGGGTGATGTATGCATCTCGCTTATACAACTGCATTACAACAAAAACGTAAAACATTTTAGCAAACAGAGTTGAGTAACGTTAAAATGACCCGAACACACACACACACACACACACACACACACACCCACACACACACCCACCAATTGCCTTGTTTTTTTGTAATACGATATACGCATTTGCAAGTGTTTGCTTGTGTCCACCTGTTTTATTTTATTTTTATCCCTATGGGTGACATCAGTGTTTGAGTTACAATTAATTTTAAACTGAGGATGACAATAAACTTGTTTAATAACTTTTCATTTACCGATTTAAATGATTATATAGTATTACATAGTGTATGTTTGAATTAAGGTCAAAATGCAATGCAATGATGCTTTTAATAAAAAAATAGTATCCTCTGCAAAGCAAAATGGAATACAAAATTAATTTGAATTTACCCAAATTTACTAACCTGTCTAACTTTTTCTATGACCATCGTTATTACCCATACGTAAACTACTATTTCTACTCTAGCTTGGCGTGCTTGGATGAAGATCCGTTAGAACAACATAACTTAATAGCAAAAAGAATAAAAGAAAAGAAATCTGCAAAGACAAAGCAAAATCTATTAATAATTATCACATTTCGTTTCAGAAATGAACCTGCAATTTCATAATTGTTACTTGTATTTTATAGAAAGGGACCTGCAGTTTGATAATTTATAAAACTAAACCTGCAATTTGATAATTATTTCATATATTTATAGAAATGAACCTGCAAAAACTAACAGTTGTACAATGATACAAAGATAATTTACATAGCCGTGAATTTTATTATTCTAGGACTTTAATTTAGTAACGGACTGTTTTTGCTAATATGCCTCAGCGTCTCGTTTATTGCAATGTTAAAAATTCAATATTCTAAAATAAAACTGTAACTATACTTTATCTCCAGATAATAATAATAATAATAATCATAATCCTTTAAAAATAACAATGGGGCACATTTATCAAAATTTATTTGAAATAAACTACCATCTTTTGAAGTTAACCTTGTTTTAACCTCTCTTATCTTAAATAAAATGCACGAAATACTTCAGTAATGTAATTTCCGCTGGCTTTTTCTTCGGTATTTTTGCAAACATACTATTTTTTCCAAACTTAAATTTGCAAAACAAAAACTATACGTGCCTAACCAAATGATATTATGCAACATACTGCAGATATCGCTGCTAAGGATAAACGTTGAATTATCTAAAACATATTGTGTCACTTTATTAAAAGGTCTAGAAACTTACAAAATTTATCCAAAATATGGTTATTGGAGCTGTGTAAAAACTTATCAAATTCTGGCCTAGGTTTAACAGTTTACTAAAACTACAACAACAGCACAAGAGACTGGAAGATGTTTTCTCCTCATCAATGTTGTCGGATGAATTTTCAACTCCACTTTCAAAATGGTTTCCGACAACAGTGTCTTTCTGTTTTGGTACATACAAAGCTATATTTTGTTTACTTTGTGGAATGTGATATTCAATTTTGAAGTGGTTAATTGGTATAAACACTGGCAAAAGAATGGAAAACACTACCTACAATAAAGGAGAAAATAGATTTATCATTAGGTTTTAAAATGTATAACATGTTGATTAACATTTAATTATTTTTACTTTATTTTATTTTGATTTCACTTACACAAATTTAATTTCATTATATATATATATATATATATATATATATATATATATATATATATATATATATATATATATATATATATCGAAAACTACATTATTGGATCAGGAAATAGCTGTATCTCTGATAAAGGAAACTCTTGAAATTAATTTGTAGTGATTATTAAAAATAATCAATAAACAACAGAATGATCAGAGAATAAAACTTAATCATTGAAACGTTTTAAGAGGTTTATTAAGATATAATTTATATCAAATATATATATAAGTTCAGGATACCATAAAATTCCCAGTTTGCTGACACAAATCTCCTTTCCACAAAATATCCAACATGTTTTGACAGCATGGTTGTGCCATGAAATCTTTCATATTCCAATTGTCAGCTAAAAAGAGGATAGTTGTTTCACGTTTGTTACAGACGTTTATTCCACGTTTTAGTAACTTGAACGAAAGATCCCTCTTTCTATGAAATGCCTCCGACATTACTTCCACAGCGCATATCTCAAACCGGCTAAAATATTCAACAAAGCAAAGAATGTCATTAACAATATATTTACTACAGAAAATAGAAAAAAATAACAAAAAAATAACTTCATAATTTATTTAATATAAATATTGTAAATTGTTGATTACTCACCAAGATGTCTCAAGAAATTGTTGAGAAAGAATCGAATTTCCATCTCGTTTTGCTAAATCCGATAATCGTCGCGATATAAAACTTGCCAGCAAAGCAAAACCTGAATAAAAATAACAATTTGTCATTTAATGCTATATAGATGTTAAAACAATTTATTAAATAATCATTAATATATAGAAACTCCTGATGAGTTACAGTTTTTTAAATGTTTAACAAAAATACCTGCGTCAATTTTGCTGTGCCATATATGCACATTTCGAAAATAATTTCTTAAACAGTGACACTATAGGCCGAAAATGTTGAAAGATAAAAATATATGCCATACATTTAGAAAACAATGAATCCAAAGTTCCAAAATGTAATGAATTGAAATCAAAGTTTTTATGGTTTTTTTTTATTATTATTATTATTATCTTTTTTTAAAACTGTCAATTTTACTTTGTTTCCATAGCTAAAGTTTTCCTAGCTTGATTTGATGAATTGGTTCAATTTTTCTTTTTGTATATATGTATATATATAAAATCTAATAATAAAAAAATTAAAACACAAGAATTTTACCGGCAAATGAGACAACAATGATGATTCTAAAATTTCCGATTTCGACATACACTAGGAGAAAAACAAAGTATTTATTAAGGGTACACTAAACTATAAGGCACGTTTCTCTAGTGTACATCAGGTATATACTGTATAGCGATTTGTTTTACCGGGACTAAATTTTAGCGATTTTGACAAGAAAAGGTCAGTTGAAAATCTATAAGAACTCACTCATGGTTGACTGGAGCACAATTTATTTTTCTAATTTTTGGCGATTCTATTATTACCCTATCGCCAACATACGCCAAAATTTGCACCCGCGTAAAAAATAACCCGTTATACGGTATTACTACCTATGCCCTCTCGAATTTCTTTCCAGAAGACAAATGCCATTTCTGTTCTGTTAAGTAAAATGGATTGAAGAAATAAATGTTTCTCTGCTGAAAGCTCCTGGCTGTTACAAGTTTTCTTCTAAAAAATAAATAAAAAAGCATGCAGAAAATTTTTGCTCTAAATCATACAAATTGTATATCGATTTTTATAACATGACACAGGAAGATACCGAACGTGTGTGAAATATATGATATTGTGATCTCAAAGCTGCATTTTTATGAAAAGATCGGTGTGTGGTCACAACATAACAGTTTCTTCATACACACATTTATCAATCCATTCGTGGAAAAATTGCAAAGAAATAGGTGTCGTATGAGTAAAATATTATGTTTTTCCCAATGATACAGGAAACAGAAGAATAAAGCTATTTATTTAAGTTTGTTTTAAAAATATTAGATATATACTCTAAAACATTTACATGTTGAATAAGAACGAAAAGTAAAGAAGACCTTTTTTATTGTTGTGATTTAATTTCATTTATTAATATAAAAGAAGTCACAAATGTATCATAAATGCATTTATGTTTGAATACTCTTTGTGTTTTGTGGCAGTGAATTTAGATTTATTTTCATAAAAAGTCCAATAGACTTGATTTAATTTGCGTATTTTCACTTCCCTGAATATAGTCGTAAATTAAAATCGCTACGCGAATCAGTACTTTTCATAAAAATTTTCTTTTGAAAAAGGAAACTGTTACTGCTACGGGGATTTTACACGTCAAAAATGGCGATGTTTACACCGGAAGTGATGTTTTATAGTGTCGAATTACGACGTATGCGCAAAAGAATCTACCATTTGCTTTGTTTTCAATAAGTTTAATCCCCGTTACAGCAAGTTCCCATTGCGTCTTTGCTTGCAATAATAAAAACTAAATCCAAATTATATACCTTGCAATAACAACTGATTTACGTCAGATATAATTTCACGCTTAAAGACAGCTCAATAAAAAAATGAAAAGGATAAAAGTTACTCACATAAACATCATCCCTTGGTGTACAATTACATTTGACATCTCTTGGACAGGTGCAGGATTCACTTGTTTGGAATAAATAAAAGTCGCCTAAAAGAATGAATAAATAGTGTTACTCTCAAATATAGTTAAGACGAAAAGAATATATATTAGGAGTGTAAAATACTGCATGCATTTGATTTTTCTGTTTTAAATTATTTATGATTTTTTAACTAGAGATATTTTATGCAATGCGAAAGTTCGGCTACCATGATTATTTTTATACGTGCATTGTCGATTATGATTTTAAAGTGTCAGTCTTTGTTTAATTGTAATGACATTTTCTAGACTGCTCTGCGTTTTACCTATATCAGAAAAAATCTTCACTAATTTCAAGTATTTTAAACAATTCATTTAAATTCAAAATTTTTTGTTTCTCAATCTGGTATAATCAATATTAATATATATTTTAAATTTAGCATTTCGCAGACATTCCGTATACCGCCTCGGAGATAGTGTTTGAGATATTAATCTCTTGTATGGCGCTCGGCATTATAAGAAAAGAATATCGGCTGGTTCATCCGGTTTCAACATGATAGGACGGGAAGTGATATGCTTGTCTGAGGCAACTGACTCGATGTGATAACAACTAAACAAAAAGATGTCCTAACTATTCGACAGACCAAAATACATATTTTTAAGATTTCATGATCTTGTTCTTAGATAAATCTACAGAGATTTATATTTTTTTCTGTCTCGCTTTTAGCTAAGCAACACCACCAACTATCATTCTATAAACATGATTGTATTTACTTGTGTATGGATTCATATTGCCGTCACCCAATAGCCACTCTATGATGGTTCCAATATTTAACAGCAATCTCCCTTTGTTACAAGACGAATGATATCCCTGAAATGAGATATTCAACCTTTTGAATTTTTGTATAATAAATCGGTTGTCACTGCTGTGATGACTTGGAAACCAAGTGGTCTAAAGTACCTCTCAACACTTGGGTTCGAATCCCGCTATTGCAGATCCTCGTACGATAAAGTTTATCACTTAGCTTGCCTAGAGTCAATGCATTCTGGTTTTCTCCACGATCCCGGAACTAACCGCCTCGATATACATGGAAGTTAAAAAAAAATCTTGACTTGGGCGTAAAACACCGTAACTCAACTTCACTTCACTGGAGTTTAGTAATGGTATTCAAACGCCTTAGTCAAGATGTCTTATTTTATTGCAGCTGTCAGACTTGAAAAGTGGAGGAAACTAGAAATCCTGGATTTGGAAAAAATATCGGCTTTCTAACAGTAGTGTTAATCTGGCAAGATGCATCATCAAGGTATTTTCTTAAAAAGCAAAAACACTATATCTCTCGATAACTTGGTCACATTACTTGTGTAAACATAGCATCTGAAGTTAAAATATCTATATCTTAAATTGTTGAATGATTTTCTCGATTTATTATCAAAATTCTACCTAAAATATATAACGCAACAGTCTAACAAAACAAATAGTGGCAATGAATCTGAATTTCACCAGGCAAGCTCGGGTTTTGGCAATCAGCTCTTGGTGTCTTTTAAAGAACATGTAAGTTTTAGTTTTTAAAATTACCTTTAATCTATTTATCAACATCTGAAGCAATTGGACATGTATGTCTTCTTCCGTGGCAAAAATCTAGAATACAGATATGTTTAAATAGACTACATGTATTATGGTTTATATTATAGTTTGAGGAAATATGTCCGAAACTAAAGGTAAATCAATAAATATGCCATATTCATACAAAAATGATCGTTAAATCACGACCATTGATTCTTTAAAAAATATATATATCAGAATTGAAAAATAATATATAATTAAATAATTCAGATTCAAATGAAAATAGACACACACAGATCAAATAAATATTTTTTTTAAATAAATAGATAACTAACTAACCTACTTAATAAATAAATAATTAAATAATTAAATAAACCAATAAATAAATAAATATCTGCTTTAAAAAAAGATAAGATTAAAAAAGATAGTATATGAAAAATAAATATATACAAGTAGAAAAGTACGAAACTAAAAAAAATTATAAGAAGTACCTCAGTATAAATCTTCCATAATGTTCTAACGTCCAGAAATCGTCTTACATCATATCCGTGCTGTAAAAGCACTTCAACAAACTGATATCGGTTCTGTACAAGGGAGGTAAACATCAAATCGTCCGTAATATGGTTCAGAACCTACAATAGAAATAAAATAAGAAAGGAAACGACACCATTTGTGTCGATTTCTACACAAAGTAAATGTTTTGTTGGGTTGCAAAAATGGTGTTTAATCAAGATTCTTACACTAAAATCGAGGCGATCGGTGTTCAGATTTTTAGTAAACCGTTGTGCCTGGAGAAATTAAAACCACATACCTTTGGTCGGGGGGGGGGGGGGGGGGTTCTTCCGCCATCCCAGAACTGACCGCCTCAAAATAAGTGAAAAAATGTTGACCGGGGCGTAAAACACCATTACTCTACTCCACTCCTTTGGTCAGGAAACTGACAAATTAGTGTGGAAACAACACAATCTGTGACTTATCTACAAAGAGTTAGGGTTTTGATGGAGTGCAGGAATTGTGTTTACCTCCCGGTCAAGATTCTTTTACTAATGTCGAGGCGATCAGTTTTAAGATTGTTACTAAACTGTAGTGCCCAGAGAAAACCACCGACCTTCGGTCAGCGAACTGACAAATAAGAAAGGAAATAACGCCATCTGTGTTAGTATGTACACGAAGTTAGGATTTGGTAGGAATGGGTTTGAGTAATGTAAATGTGCTGGTCGAGACTTTTTCACTGATATCGGGGTAGTCAGTTCTTGAATTGTAAAGGACCAGAGTGACCGGTGGACACAACCGACCTTCGTTGATATAAGTAAATAAATAAATAAATAACTATTAAGATTGTATTTTTGTGGACTGGTAAAATAGGTCTTGATTTTTTTTTTTAATAAAATAAAAGATATTCTATTTTTCGAAATAAAACGGGTATAGAAGTCTATAAAATGAAAATGTTTCTGGTGCAAGTAGTTGATGATTATGAAATTGGATAATGATGTTTTACGCTTCATTCGAGGCATTCAGATCTGTAAAGGCGGAAGTAACCGATTTACAGGAGAAAAAAATCGAATTTTGACAAGCAAATTGTTCAACTTTTTCACAATAGAATCTGTCAGTTTAGGCATTAGACGTCACATTGCTCTGTAAGCAGGTTCTTTGGCCTACTTGGACACCGAGACCCGTAATCGATATGAGACAAGGAACAAAACTAGTTATCATTAATCAAAAATGAGTTGTAACATTTTTAATCATGTATTATTCTATAAATGTCGGAACACAACACCTAAAAACCTTAATTTGAGTTGCACAATATGTTAGACAATGGCTGTGAACATACCCTTAGTTTTGATCCATACTTAGTCAAAATTTCCCCGGCAATGTCGGCTCTGTTGAATGTCATAGTTAACGACAACTGGACTGTAAGCTGCATTTCCTCACCTTTGCCGGATTTTTCATATGCTGTCAAATTTCAAATTCAAAAATCAAAATACATTTTAATGAACATTTCATTCAAATTACTCTTATTACTGTGATTTTTTAAAAAATAATTTATCACGGATCCATAAATGCTATGATAACAGTGTCTCTAGACTAGGTTTCGATCTCGTTCGTTTGGATCCTAACTGATAGGAAGGCTGTCGGTTCGCTTCTGGCAGTCGTTGGCTTTCTTAAGGCAACCCATTCCTGAACTAACACAAGAATCTCGACTTCGGCGCAAACACCATTACTTCAATCCGCTCCATAATTATAAGTGCATTATAATGGTCCAGCGGTCTCTATTTTCAGAACAAATGTGACGTTCAGTTGTAAATTTTGGAACAATTACGTAAAACGATTCAATCTCATCATAATACCATTCTGTCATTATGCTAACTGGTCATTCAATCATTATACACATTGTTAATTCAAAGTGGGAAGCATTTAAATCAACGGTAGCAATATGTAGTATTGTAAGTGTTATATTAATAATCTGACAATAGTCCTAAGCTGGTTGAAATTTTTTTTACGTCGCATCAACAATTTTTAATTATTCACGACAAAAGCAAGGTTTTTAATCTGTAAGTAATAAACTAAGAACAAGTTTCTTTATTCGCGAGATGTGCGAATGTGTATTACTGTCTGTCTTGTACTAGCGCGCACCCAGGACGAATTTGCTGAGATACTATTTCATAAAATCACTATGCCTTAGACAAGCATATCACTTCTCTAGACACATTATTTTTTTTACACCAGATGAACTAGCCAACACTATGTCCTCTTACTGCCGAACGATAGACGAGGAAGAAGTAGCTTGACTAGGCATGACCCTTCCCGGGTTCGAACACACAACCCTTGACTACTGTGTAACGATGAGGGTGATAATCTACCTTAGCACACTCAACAATTTTCAGTATGTTTTTTATTATACTTTTCAAGCTATCTTTTCAACAAGAACTTGAAAACCCTAAATAAAAAACAGAACGAAATAACGCATCATTTGTAACATCCACAAACGCCATGGTTTACCGTCTGTCGTCTGTTGACAGCATGAGGCGAAACTAACTTCTGGAATCGATCGATGAAAAATGTGATAATTTTCAGTGTCCGGCATTGTTCGAGCTATGAGTGTGTTAATAAAAAAAATTAGGACAGGTTGATATATAGATTAACTCCCGTATGCAAGATGGGTGTGGTTACAGTACGTGTTAGTGAAAACTGGCAAACAGCTATTGACGAATCAAATATCTAGATCTTTACAAGAAGTATAATTATGTATTAAATGTTACTGTGAAAAGAAATTGTGTTACCTTGAATCAATGCTTGTAGAACGCAGTCGTCAAATTCACTAGGATCCGAGGAAAATATGTCGTACACTACTCTCTACAAAATGAATATGTAATAATCATGTTTCATTCAAATATAATATATACACATTTTACATGCTGTCGTATCATTAGAAATAATGTCGTTGCATGTCTATTGGAATTCTAAATTCAAAATTGAACAAGTATCTGTGTTATATAATGTCTAAACTGAAGGGGCACCGCTGCTGGTGGAGAAAAACTTCCCGAGGGTATCCAAATCTCAATAGGCAGTACTCTTTACTGTCAGAAAATGCTGCATGTAGCTTAAAATTTCAGCCGTCTTAATTTTGAAGTTTTTTTAAAACTAAGGGTTGTTTCCTCATGCAAAGCATTCCTTAGCTGGATTTTGATTCATATTAATGAATGGAACTTCAAATTCATTAATGTTCAACTGTTTGGCTTATGATTTTTACCTGTCAAACCTTTCGGCCCCTAGTGTCACTGATGAGGGGTGTTTTTCCGAAATGTACACATATGGCACATCAAAATTTAACAAGTATTTGTGTTATATATTCAGTATAAAAATTTATATATAAGAGTCTGTACTTTCATAACTTATTCATAATTCTGATTAGCAGTATTGGGTTAAGTAAAGATCTATTTATTTATATCATTTAAAATCACATTGTCTTTTGCTTCAACGCTGTATTTGAAATCCTTCTACAACATAACTCAATACAGCAGAATATGGCACGTGAAGTGACGTCACCGTTAAAAGTTTGTACAGTCAATTTTTAAAGAGGTAATAATAATTTTTTTTTGAAAGTGTTAAAATTTTTGTTTTGCGTTTATTTAAAAAAGTTGGATTGGGTTGTAAATATAAGAATTTTTTTTGACTGCAATGTACATGCAGTATAAGCAGAAGAATAGACTGTCTCAAATAACAATAAAAGCGTTCATTCCTAAAATATTTTACTCATTAGCAATGACTTTCACTTAGTGTCCATAATGCCTATAGTGCTCTTGAGAGAGAAAGAAAGAGAGAGAGACAGAGAGAGAGAATTTTTACCCACCAAGTGTGATTTCTTCTTCGACATTATAGCTTCTATCTGATCCAGGTGTTGGGTTGTTTTGTTCTTGCTCAGGTTCAACTCATATTTCGGGTTACGAACTGCTTCAGCAATATGAATCCTGTAATCAAACACAAGATTTATTTATTCGTTTTTTTAAAACCAATATTTCTGAAGTACTGGGGTACTGGGCGAAAATCATCAAGTTCATACAAAGTTGACCCTGAAAATCGTGTACTTGACTGTGGTAGACACTGTTTCTAAACCTAGTGATATACTTTGTTTCCTCAAAGGATTTGATTTGATTTGTTTTAATGGGGTTTTATGTTCCAGTCAAGAATATTTCATTTATATCGAGACGTCACAAGCTATAAGTGAAGTAACAGAATTTTTTACCTATGAAGTGCGCTCAGGGCAATAAGCAGGGAGGGGTCTTTAACGTGCTGCGACTGCAGTGACACGGGGCATCGATTTTTTTCCTCCAAAGGACCCTTGCGCAAAGGAATGCATGTAGTATATGTAATTACAGATTCAAACTATATGTATTGTACACAGGAAAACTCTTGAGTACCTTAAAGCAGTTTTATCTTCAAAATGTTTCTTATGTAAATCCGACACAAGATTGGCAAATCTCTGTGTACCATCAAACACGATAACTGGTATTTCATTGGCTATTGATTTTTCCATGCTTTCTATAGCCACGCCTCCTCCGTCTATAAGCATCTGCAATATTGGTACAGTGTGATTTGCTATAAAAAAATAACAAAATCTAAATTAAAGTTAAATGAATGACTATGCATTTCTTTTTTTTTTTTTTTGTCTTTGTTACAAAATGAAATTCGGGATGATTTGTTTGAACAGTTGTCATGAGGGAGGGGGTTTCACTCAAAGAAATTATTGATATTGACATCCTTCACAATAATCACTGTTTCGTCGTTGTAGTAACAGGTTAGTGAAAAAAGAAATCTGATACTATCAAATATATTGTTTTACTAGTTACGCTTGTTAATACAATACACCCTACTAGTTAAGCCTCGTCTTGGTGCGTTTTGACACACTTGGTGCAGAATTTTTCAACGAATTAAAGAAAAATCTGAGAAAATTTAATTCTTTTCCCTTTGAAACTTGCTGAACCCGTAATCTATTATGGGCCTTTGGTCGAAGTGTAGTTAAAGTCTACGTTTAAAACAACTTATTGTAGTAGTTATCAAGCTTACCGTAATTTGCTATATAGTTTTCAAATTCTGGTCTAAATACGGCGTCGGCTGTCGGTGGGTGGGATGTGTTGTCCATCACTAATACAACGTGTGTGTGATTGTAGTCCAGGGTACCGCCATCTTCTTGAAAATTGCTGCCATCTGCCTGACGATAGTAATAACCTAAGGTCGATCCGGTCTTGATTGCCTTAATAATAATAATAATAATGATGATGATGATGATGATGATAATAAAATATTGACAGTTGACAAACTCTTGTCCATTTAAGCTCTATAAAAGAGGGTCCTCAAATCTTTTCATTAAGACCTGTTACGTAAACCCCCGACCTTTCCCGAGTTCAAAATATAATGACAGAAACGGATTCGCATGTTGTAGTTCAAGCACTTTTCATTGACCGAACACCCTTTCTTATTTTAAATAAAGTTGTTCATTCGTATAAAATGCCCCAAGTCTTTCACTTTGATAAAAGAAAGAAAAAAAATGTACTTGGTATAGACCAAAACAACATAAAAACACACACATTATGAGTAAATGATTAAACAACCAAAGAAGATAGGGAAAAAAACACTGTAAACACTGCTAAATCGGTTACTGACTTTTGACAAAAACAGGAATCAATTTGTGGTTGTGGTTATTTAACTATCGGATGGTCCCTATTCATCGTATTTTACAACAGATGTCCATTAATCTAAAAACGTATTATTTAACCAAAATGATTAAACGGCATTTCTTTGTTTTATCGCCGTCATCACAATATTAGTGATAAGTATTAAGTCACTGTATCTAAACTTTAACTGGATATATTTGACGCTCCATAGTTCTATGTTTGGTTCATTCTTAAATACGATTTGTCCGTGGCAGGTGTTGCTAGCTAGACAGAAGGTGCTTATCCTTCCGGAGCACCTGACCTCAATTCCCTTGTGTAAGTTCACGTGTTGAACTGAATTAGCGAGTATTCAAAGTTTTCACTTTTCTTTGAGGATTGTGATTTGAGCATGGACTGATATGTTTTTTTTTTTGTTTTTTTTTTGGGGGGGGATTGTGAATTTGACATGGACTGGTATGTTTGTGTTTGATTAGGATAAAAAGTAAACAAAACACGTATCATTACGTCATCGGGTCTTTTTCTTCCTATTACATGATGTAGCTGAGCTATGCCAATAGGTATGACGAGTTGTTGCTTGTCTGTAGATATTTGGTGCGATTGGACAACCTCTCCGATCATCTCCATAATACCATAGTCCAATCCTCCGGTTATTATCCAAGTAACTAGACAGAACAGAATAGAACAGAAAATAGTCAAATTAGTAAATAGTAGCCACTACGATTTTTATACAAATAGAGCAAAATTGAAAAATATCCTGTTTGTTCATTATAGACACTACGTTTTTATGCAAATAGAATTATCGCTATACTGTGTTAGGTGGGAACATCGGTTTTCACTTGAATATTGGACTTATTCGATGGATTCGAACCACGGGTTACATATTAAACCAAAATTACCTTACATATACGGTGTAACGAAGAATATTGATCCGGGTCAAAAGTTGACACGGGTTTCACTTTCTTCGTTGAAAATTGAGACTACGTTGAAAAATGAACCCCGGGTCAACTTTCAACCCGGATCAATATTCTTCGTTCGGTTTAAATAATAAATAACTAGCATTGTGAAGTGGAGAAATTGTGTTATACGTCACGGCCAAGATTCTATCACTTATATCGAGTCAGTCAAGTATGGGAAAACCGGAGTGCCTAAAGAAAACAGGTGACATATGGCAAGCAAACTGATAAACTTTCTCGCCCTAGGATCTGTCAGAGATAGATTTAAACCTAGTCGGTGAGAGGCACTTTGATCAATAAGCCGACAACTCGGAAACTCAGAACACTAAATAACTAGTGAAAGCTTTAATACCTATGTTCGAGTGATTTTCAAATTTTCACAATAGTTTAAGGGCATCAATGTGTAAAAAGAGAAAACGCTTCATGAATTTTGAAAAGCTGTAGCTTTGTAATACAATATGTTTGTCTGAATTTACTTGGCTTTTTTCTTGTCGAACAATGGTATTGCGAGAACGATTTACATAAACAACCAGCTATTATAACAGGCAATGCTTCCGTTCGGAGTGAAAAAGATTCCCTTGCTCTTTATAGAAGTGACCAAAGATAACTATGTATAACACCTTTCAGTAAGTGAAAAAAACGGTTGGTTTTTTAACGTCCCAACCAAGAATTGGTACGTAAACACAAGTTCAATAAGACAAGTAAAATTTACAACCTGACAATTAAAAGTACGCTAACACATGTTGTATTGGACCAAGTGAAATTTACAACCTGACAAGAAGTGGTATACTGACAGACCAAGTGATATGTTCAACCTGACAAAAAGAAGTGTGCTAACACTGGTTGTCTAGCTAGGTTTTAATGAAATACAACCTTACAAGAAGTGGTATGCTAATACTGGTTGTACAGACCAAGTGATATGTACAACCTGACAAAAAGAAATCTGCTAACACTGGTTGTCTAGCTAGGTTTTAATGAAATACAACCTTACAAAAAGTGGTATGCTAATGCTGGTTGTACAGACCAAGTGATATGTACAACCTGACAAAAAGAAGTGTGCTAACACTGGTTGTCTAGCTAGGTTTTAATGAAATACAACCTTACAAGAAGTGGTATGCTAAAACTGGTTGTACAGACCAAGTGATATGTTCAACCTGACAAAAAGAAGTGTACTAACACTGGTTGTCTAGCTAGGTTTTAATGAAATACAACCTTATAAGAAGTGGTATGCTAACACTGGTTGTACAGACCAAGTGATATGTACAACCTGACAAAAAAGCAGGAAGTTTAAATTTGTATATGTCCAAGAGAAATATACAATGCGATGGGGCTAAATGAATTGTGATTGTTGACATTAAGTATAATCCATGTTTAAGAATTTATTAGAATCTTTATTGTATAAGCATTATTATATTACCTTTAGCTACTGATGCCGTTTTTGACAATATTTCTTTTAGTCGTTCTTTTAGCATCGGTCCAACTTGGAAGTTCTTTCCGCCACCAATAACTGACAGAATAAGGTTTGGGGATGGTAAGCCCCATACTTTAATCATGTGTCGCCATAGATCTTTGGGTTTTGTGTAATGTTCAACCACTACATACTGTAATAGAAATTACATTCATATAGACGTACGTGGTATAGCAACATTTTTAAAAAAAAATCATGTGAAACTGAGGCCTGGTTTTTTAGCATAGTAAATTCGCAAACGGGAATTAATCGAATGGATTCAGTTATGGAGCTTTACGACACAGCCAAAGAAATTGACCTTGGAAAATTAGAATACGTCCCGAGCGAGATTCTAACATTGGCGGTAAGGGACGCTTCTAATAAGCGAAAAGCTGGTTAGACTTTTTAAAAATAGACTAGATTAGTTTGCCAAGTATCAAAATAATCAACTTTATATTAAAAATAATAATAATAATAATAATAATAATAATAATAATAATAATAATAATGATGATGATGATGATGATGATGATGATGATGTTGATGATGATGATGATGATAGATAGATAGATAGATAGATAGATAGATAGATAGATAGATAGATAGATAGATAGATAGATAGATTTCGATTAATTATTTCATACAATTTTTAATACATTTATGTTTTGAATCTTGTTTACCATGGAAAACTTTGTACATGTACACACATTTTTTGATCACATAAACAGTCGTACCTTTGATACCGGATTGCAGCCAGTCAATTCCTCAACTTTATCTTCTGTTTGTGAACCCTATGTTAAAAATATGCAATATAAAAATTGTACAGGTTATGAATTACCAGATAGAAGTCTTTCAAATAGCGGCTAAGAATTAGGAAACTTATTCTAAACTCCTAAATGTTAGGATCAAGTTATATTTTGTTATTTTCTGTTGATTTCAGAATCTTTATTGCTTAAATTTTATGTGTTAAGTAACCCAACTGTGTTGAAAATATTTCATAAAATCGAGAGTTTGGCATATTTTATTTAATTTGACGTAGGTTCACTCTAACAACACTAGGGTGGGAGTTCGGGGTTCGAAACCCGACCGGGTGTCACATAAGACTTTAAAATTTGAGATACTGATTCATACCTCGCCTGGGGCTCTGAATAATGAGGTCAGAGTATCGACTTGTTCCTCCAGTGTCAGTTTGGTAATTTAACTAGGTGAGTATAAGGCTTGACTGTTGCATACTGAGTTGGTAAAGGTAGCATCATAACATATAGGTCGCCCTAAGAGTACGCTAGTGCGACGTAGACCATAATACGCACTCACACATCTCAGATATAGGCGACCTTGTTCTTAAGTAACTGAGTGGAGTGGAGTAATAGTGTTTTACGCCCCAGTCAAGAATCTTTCACTTATTTCGAGGCGGTCAGTTCTGGGATGGTGGAGGAAACCGGAGTGTCCGGAGAAAACCACCGACCTTCGGCAAGCGAACTGACAATTTTTGGTAAATGCATTTGAAAATTAATAACCTTGTACTTGTTGCGAATAGCTGAAAATTGCTGTTGCGATGTTTAACAACATTACATCCAACCAATCATTTAGTTAAGAGATATGATTAAATATTACCTTTTGTAATTTTTTGTTGCTTGGCTTTTTAATGAATTCAAATTGCCCATGGACAAATATTTCTGCAACTTCGTCATCTTCATAATGAACTGACTTCTTCACACGTCCCCCTCCATTATAAACGTCGTCCCCATTTGATGAAACCTTTCTGCTTTTCCTGGCGCTGCCACGTGATGTTGCCGATTTAAGAATACGTTTTGGTTTTCGAGTGAAAGTCGGAGTGGCTGATCTTCGGAATTCCTCATCTTGGTTCGTGCTTTGTGAAAAGTCGGAATGAGCTATTGCACTCTGGGGTCGAGATGGTGGTGGGGACGGTCCAAACTTGTTCCCATAATAATATAATCTGCAAATGACGATAGTTTTGAAATATACAGAATTATACAATAAATGTAAAACCTTATCACAACTATATTTATGTTCAAAAATACTCAAAATCATACTTTCATTTTTGACATATAAGTGTAGTTAAATAAACATAAGAAATCAGAGAATTCATATATACCGCTTTTCTCCCCTTTATCATTTTGTCATGTGCAGAATTTTTTTTTTTTTTTTTTTTTTTTTTTTTTTTTTGGAAAATTTTGAATATCTATTTTTGTAAAAAAAAAAAAAAAAAAAATTCAATATTCTGGACATGACAATATTTTGAGGGTTTTATACTAATCCCCATGTCAGTTTGTCCGTCCGTTTGTATGTATATATGTAAGTTCGTGTAAAGTCGTGTACTCTCGATACCTTTCACAATATAAATGAATTGTACCCAAACTTGGAACAAATGTAAATCAACATTAAAGAATCCACATTTATGTGTGTAATAAAAGGTCAAAGTCTCAAGGTAAATTTTAAAAAGCCGTGATCAAATTGATAATCATTATCTAAAATGATTACAAAATACTAAAACGGGAAATTTTAATAGAAAAATAAATCAATTGCTTACCTATGCATTGCTCATGATTAACATTTGCATTACCTCCTGATATTTTGAACAAAAAAAATCAAATAATAATTCTCTTAAGAATCACTTAAAAATTAATCTTTTGTTCAGGTTATGAAATTGTTGTTCACAATTTAAATCCTTTCGCATTAGCAATAACACTGGCGAAACACTGTTGGATTTGCAGACTGAAATCGCCAAAACAAACACCTTTAGTTACGATTGTCTTTAAAACACATCTAATCGCGAGATTTTATCTTTTTATCAGTTTAAAATCTTTATAAGGCTGAGCAGATATTTGTATCAAAATGATTGACCCGAAGTAACACTTAAAACGGTACCCTCAGATCACGACGTGAGCCACATTCAAACAGGCCAAGTTTAAAGTTTAGCAGACATTAAGATAGGGATTAAGCAAGGTTCACTTCTTATGTCAATTTTGTTAATAATATTTATACATAATTACGAAAAATATATTTGTAATGAATACATTGTAGAGTATTGTTCTAGAGAATAAACGGTGATGTTCATTCAGCTTAAGTAGGGCGATATAATGACAATATTGTATATTTTGTACATAAATTTTAAATAAAAATATATCCCGAACACAATAAATGAATGACGTGAATTTTTGCATGCCAATTTATAGAACAAATATTTTTTAAATAATCATTTGTTTTCAAACTGGTAATTTGATTATGTTAAATTATTGTATATATATCTAATAAATGATGTATTTTTTGTTCTGGAATTGTGGAATTGTAGAAGACGATTACCATTTCTTGAATGTCCTGGTTATTCCAAACTTAGAAAGCGATACACCAAACCTTTTAGTTTTTTAAATTTCATTTTATTTTGTGTGTGTGTGTGTGTGTGTGTGTGTGTGTGTGTGTGTGTGTGTTTATATAACCTATTGACAATAATGTATAGCAACTGTGTAATCTAGGTAAATATCTTCACAAAGCTGTCAAAATCCGAAATGATTTTAACCTGTTATCTTCATATATGTAATTTTTTATGTATTTAAAATATCTAAAAACACGTGCTACATACTGTATCTTGCTGTTACGGTATTTATTGTTATAATTATATAAAAAGAAATATAATTCGATCAAGAAAAAAAGAAAGAAAGTGATAGATAGATAGATAGATAGATAGATAGATAGATAGATAGATAGATAGATAGATAGATAAACCATGTTTTGTACTAATGTTTTGTTTGTTTCTCTTAGATAATCAATATTGCAACGGAAACAAAAGCACATTGCCAAATGTTTAAAAAAAATTTTTTTTTAATTTTCGATGAAAAAATTTCGAAGGATGACATTTATCAGTGCAATTTAAGAAACAAATCCAAAAAAGTTAATTTATTTGTTCTTGTTCTTTTGTGTTACACCGCCTCGGTGGCTTAGTGGTGGTAGAGCGTCCCTCTCCGTGTTGGGTTCGAACCCTTACCTGGTCATGATAAGACTCTGACATCTGAGTTACAACTTTCTTGCCTGGCTGACTGTAGAAGTGGCATAAATGGCTGATAATACTGACACCTTGACCTAGCATCTCAACAAAAAGTTGCCCCGAGTGGGCGCTAGGCAAACAATATAGGATACTTGCAAATCTTATACACAATTACACATGATCTTAATTTTTTCCTTAAATATCAATTAACTTTTCTTTCTCTAATAGCTGAGAAAATGTTGATGCGAAGTTATAACAATATAACAAAAGCCGCCCTCTATCATTCTGATTCAAGAGAGATAACTCCTATTTAATATTCTTTTCAGTTATTGTAAAATTTCAAATCGTACCTAAAGCATGAATTTTTAATGGTTTTATTTCAGAAACTAATTTTAAAATGATTTAAAGTTATTATCAGTTGAAAAACATAATTAACAGATAGATAGATAGATAGATAGATAGATAGATAGATAGATAGATAGATAGATAGATAGATAGATAGAAAACTTGAATTAAAATATAAATAAATAAATAAATAAATAATATTTATTTATTTATTTTATTTTTTTATTTATTTATTTATTTAAATATTTATTTATTTATTTATTTATTTATTTATTTATTTATTTATTTATTTATTTATTTGTCTTATACCTTTTTTAAATATATTGAATAATAAAATTGAAAAAATAGTATATTATATATTTATTAATTAATCTTTTTTTTCTTTTTTTTTTTGTATTGAGCCTAATGAAGGGGAACCTACATACCAAGGAAACAGTAGGCGACGGTTACGGTCAAGGAATCTTTAATGGTATACAAATCAATTAGAAACCCGAGTCACTTGTTAACTTAATGACGGGTCTAAGTGCAATGTAAACATTTTACTTAACTAGGGCGGTCGATGTGTCGATATATTTAAAATCCATAATTGTGTCATGAACCAGAAATTTTGTCTTATTTTTAAAAATTCGCACACGTTGTTATCAAAGAAGCTATATATACTGTTCTTAATATAATTGTGATGTTACGAATTAGATTTTTTGAAGTTTTAAAATTACTCTGTTAAATATTGTTTGATTTTGTAAACAAAAGCAAAAGTCCCAACATGACACGGCTTGTTTAAGCCGTCATGGCATTGATGTAAACAAACCTGGTATATGAGTACACCGGGTAGATTTTCCACACGGAAAGACACACGGACTATATTTAAATATATTTTTTAAATGCATGGTATATGAATTTTAAATACGTTTTAACTAATATCATGTAAGACTTTTATCAGTATTTTCGGAATGGAACAGAAAAGAGGATTATATACATGTAAGTATTGGTATTCATTCTTAATGAATTATAGACTGAATGTGGGATCTACGAAACTACTGTTATAAAATTTAAAATCAATAATGATGTGTAAAAAATCCGTAACGAAGGTCGCAAGTTGGTGTCAAGCATAAAATTTAGAACGATTATTAAGTGTTTTATCGTTTGCAGGAATATTTGCTCGGATTGTGTGTAAGTAATTAACAGATTATTTTTAAATGTTTATGAATTACACAGGTTTATATTATATATATATATATATATAGAGAGAGAGAGAGAGAGAGAGAGAGAGAGAGAGAGAGAGAGAGAGAGAGAGAGAGAGAGAGAGAGAGAGAATTCCAATACGAATGACGCATTTTTACGCAAGATTTCTGTGATGTGTCTGAAATTAGTAACATTTATTTGTCAAATTGTCAATTTGATCCCCGTGTCTGAAACAGATTGAGGTTAGGCACTATACAAGTGTTAGTGAACTGGGTATTTTTTTGTTTGAAATAAAATCTGTGACATCGCGAATTTATTGTACATTTTTGTATTAACACGCTCGTGACAAGTCGATAAAAAAATATTATCAAAATTGATCGGGAAACACTTTACTCCACTAGCTCACTCTGGGTGGTCGAGTGGTCTGAAGCACCGGTTTACGGACCACAGAACATGTCAATGCCAAGGTTCGAACCCCACACTCAGAACAGCTCGTAGAATAGAACAGTTTGTCAGTTTGCTTGCCGAAATTCGGTGCTTTTTCTCCTAGTATCTTGATTTTCTATATTATCCAAGAACTGACGTCTCGATATAAATAAAACAATCTTAAATGAGGCGTTAAACACCATTACTCTTCTTTTTATTATTATTATTATTATTATTATTATCATCATCATCATCATCATCATCATCAACATCATCATCGTCGTCGTCGTTGTTGTTGTTGTTGTTGCTGTTATTATTATCATTATCATCATCGTCGTCGTCGTCGTCGTTGTTGTTGTTGATGGTGGTAGTGGTGGTGTTGTTATTATTATTATTATTATTATTTTCAGGGAGTCAGTTATATGAATGGAGGAGTTGCCACCAATTTCTGAGATTGAAACTAATATATTAAAAAAGAAAAAGAAGAAAAAGAAAAAACATAAAAGTAAGAGAAAAATGGAACAAGAATCTCAAGACAACACGACAAAAAGTGACAAACAGGATGAAATGGAATTAAAAGCAGTGGCAGACAGCATTGATGAGGCCCCTTCGGTTTCATTTGCACCCTCTCCAAAACGACCCAGTACTTCTAAGCCTCAACTAACTAAGAGGGTTTCATTTACTACAAGAAAGCTACAAAGACCGGTAAGAAATATATATATATATAATATTTCATTTTATCTTAATCATAGGAAATAAATAATTACTGTCTGATTCACGTCTGCCGTAGCACTAGTTTTTCAAGGTTTTAGAAGAGATATCAAAAAATTTTGTAACATGTCACATACCGTTATGACGTATGCATTTTGTCGTAATTCACTAACACCAAACTAAATGCCATCTTAGCTGGATCATAAAATGCAGAGCTTTTTAAAATCCTTACGGGGATTTGATATGGGAAAATGCACAAACACTCATTCCGGAAATACATCGCTGAAAAATCATGCGGGTTAAGAAAATAGAATTGCGCATGACCGACTTTCCCATTTTCGCTGGCCAGGTAATATCGTCTGCAACTTGACAGCAAAAGGAATATATAACTGTAGGTCTAACAACAGCGATCTTACCTACAGCTGATTGAACTATTCCAGAATTTTCTACCCTAACCCGCATGATTATTACAGCGATGTATTTCCGGAATGAGTGTTTGTGCATTTTCCCATATTAAATCCCCGTAAGGATTTTAAAAAGCTCTGCATTTTATACTCCAGCTAAGATGACATTTAGTTTGGTGTCAGTTAATTACGACAAAATGCATACGTCATAACGGTATGTGGCATTCTACAAAATTTTTTGATATCTCTTCTAAAACCTTAAAAAACTAGTGCTACGGCAGATGTGAATGAGACAGTAAATAAATAAATAAATAATAACACAACCTGCTTACGATTTAATTTAATTTAATTTAATTTAATTTAATTTAATTTAATTTAATTTAATTTAATTTAATTTAATTTAATTTAATTTAATTTAATTTAATTTAATTTAATTTAATTTAACTAAAAAATTAAATTAAATTATATTATATTATATTATATTAAATCAATTTTCATTATCAATTTTATTTTATTTGTATTTATATACATTATTTTATTTTATTTTATTTTATTTTATTTCATTAATTTTTATTATCATTTTCATATTTTTATTTCATTTCAATTCAATTTAATTTAATTTAATTTAATTTAATTTAATTTAATTTAATTTAATTTAATTTAATTTAATTTAATTTAATTTAATTTAATTTAATTTAATTTAATTTAATTTAATTTAATTTAATTTAATTTAATTTAATTTAATTCAATTCAATTCAATTCAATTCAATTTTCTTCTATTCAATAGGGAAGTGCGTCTAAGTTTATAAAAGAACACATCCATACATCAAGTGATGGTTTACTTTATGAGGAAGTGTCAGAAAATTGTCATGGAACCCTGCGTTTCCATGGTTACGATAATTACTCTGGTAGTGAGTCTGTGGTAAGCTGTCTGATAATAATAATGATAAAAATAATAATCATATAATAATAATAATAATAATGATGATGATGATGATGATGATGATGGTGATGATGATGATGGTGGTGATGGTGGTGGTGGTGGTGGTGGTGGTGGTGGTGATGATCCTCTACCATCTCAGAACTGCCCGCTCTTTATAAATGAAAGAATCGTGACATAATTAGGCGTAAAATACTATTACGTTTCTCGTCCTTGGTGACCGAGTGGTCAAAAGCGTGCACTTACGGATAGCAGTGTCTCTCACCGCGCGTCAGGACAGAGCTTAACGTGAAAAGGTTTGTCAGTTTGCTTTCGGAAGATCGGTGTTTTCTCCGATCACATCGGTTTCCTCCACCATTTTAGAACTCACCGCACTTTTTAAGTGAAAGAATCATGACTTGGGCGTAAAATACTATTACGCTACTCGGGCTTGGTGACCTAGTAACTCATTGCGCGCCAAGGTTTGAATCCCGCTCGGGCAGACCTTAAGGTGGAATAAAATGTTTGACAGTTCGCTTGTCGAAGGTCGGTTGTTTAATCCGGGTACCCATAGCCAAGAACCAAACAGTTCTAAATACGAGAAAGAAGTCTTGATTAGGGAGCAAAACACCATTAATCCACTTCAAACTTCTCCATTACGCTATCCAGTTATTTATACCATTTATTTTATCCACTTTCAGTATGTGAAAGTACCATACAGAATCCATCCTATAAGAGTTTGGGAGATCATGACGGAGAGATGGCAGTGTCCAGTACCAAATCTAATTATAGCTTTAACCGGACAGTCAAGCTATGAAAGCATACCTCCAAAAGTAAAAGACAAGTTCAAAAGAGGCTTAATAAAGGCAGCCGCAACAACGGGTACGTCACACGTTTAAAAACTCAAAACGAGGCT
This sequence comes from Tegillarca granosa, assembly GCA_029721355.1. NCBI lineage: Eukaryota > Metazoa > Mollusca > Bivalvia > Arcoida > Arcidae > Tegillarca > Tegillarca granosa. The sequence goes on along the minus strand of CM056602.1, from coordinate 20,373,919 downwards.
TAATAAAGGCAGCCGCAACAACGGGTACGTCACACGTTTAAAAACTCAAAACGAGCCTTAATAAAGGCAGCCGCAACAACGGGTACGTCACACGTTTAAAAACTCAAAACGAGGCTTAATAAAGGCAGCCGCAACAACGGGTACGTCACACGTTTATAACTCAAAACGAGGCTTAATAAAGGCAGCCGCAACAACGGGTACGTCACACGTTCATAACTCAAAACGAGGCTTAATAAAGGCAGCCGCAACAACGGGTACGTCACTTAAGGATTGACATTTGTTTTTGAATCGGTCATCAAGGTATGAACTGTTAAAGTAGACAATGGGGCAAATCACATAAAGCGCGAAGCGGTTTATGATTGATTTGCCCCATTACCTACTTTAACAGTTCATACCTTGATGACCGATTCAAAAACAAATGTCAATCCTTATATTTACAATCATGTCCATTCATAAAATAAAAGAATAAGAAAAAACAACAATTTTGGTTACATTTTATTTTCTTGTCGAATGCATTTTTTAAAATTTTCCCTTGCAAACGGGTAAGTTTGGCCACGCCCACTAAAATTGTCCATGTTAAATATGATTTTAAAAAGGTAAAAATTAATTATTAATGATAAAAGTAAAATTACAAGAGAGAATGATGAATTCGTTAGTAGCCAGAATGAATGGAAGATAAGGAAGTGGAAATATCAACTGGGACTATTTGCTGGTTTTGAAAATAATCAGATATTCTTACGCCATTCGGAACTATTTACGCTTTAACTGTTCATCGGAAAATAACGTAATTCAGTCGTAAAAGGTTCATCTAGGCAGTGATAATTAGATTGTAAATATACGTTTGTAACTCAAAAAGAGGCTTAATAAAAGCAGCCACAACAACGGGTATGTCACACGTTTATAACTCAAAACGAGGCTTAATAAAGGCAGCCGCAACAACGGGTACGTCACACATTTATAACTCAAAACGAGGCTTAATAAAGGCAGCCGCAACAACAGGTACGTCACACGTTTATAACTCAAAACAAGGCTTAATAAAGGCAGCCGCAACAACGGGTACAGTGTCAGATTAACATAGACTTATTATAATTAACTGATCAAAACATGAAATTAAATAAATGAGATACCATTTTCAAATAGATAATATTTATCCAAACATACCAAGACGTGTAAATATGTTGATGCATCAAAATATTTAACACATAAAAACAATTTTGATGCATAAAAATCTTTTTAATGCATTGACCAAAAGGGTTAACCCCAACCCTAACCATTAAAATAAGAGAAAAATATCACAATAAAATATTTCTTTTCATTAATTTTTTTCCGATATACCATCTGAATAAAATTTATTGCATTATAACAAAATTTTAATTAATTTTGCAACGTTTAACACTTAATGCTTGTTAGATGATTGAATACATTATTTTTGGCTTTTTTTACCCTGAATGTAATAGGTTATACGTGCGCGCGTAATATGTTAATACGTACGCACGTAAAGGGTAATACGTGCGCACGTAAAGGTTAATACGTGCGCATGTAATAGGAAAAATATCTTTCATGTCACCTCTGTGCCACCGTAATAAAACGTTATATACATGTATTTCTTTCTTTCACCTAGGTGCGTGGATAGTGACAAGGGGAGTTAACTCTGGAATCAGTGAATATATAGGGAAGATGATGAAGGATCACGTGACTAGTTGTGGGGGTTCACCTAGTATCGTAACACTGGGGATTACTTCTTGGCAAGCAATAAACAAAAACGAACAACTTATATCGGTAAGAAGACTTTGATGATGATGATGATGATATTATTATTATTATTTATTATTATTATTATTACTATTATTTATTAATGCTTGTCGAAAGTCATTGGCTTCTTTTGGGCATTCCGGGTTTCTCGAACATCTAAAATTGACCGCCTCGATACAAGTTTAAAATATTGACTGTTGGAGAGCAAAACATCATTGATAAACTCTGGAATATTTTCTATAAAAATCAATAATTCTGCTTTTCAAAATTCATTTATAAAACCACATTTCAACGATTACACAGACCAATAGAGATGCCAGTAGCCGTAGATTTTATAAAGTATAGAATTTTCAGAAAAATGGGGTCACGATTACATTAAGTTTAGTGTGAGCTATCAGATGTTTTCTTAATATGCCAACTGCTTAGCCGTGATCGTCTAGTGGTTAGGACCCCACGTTGTGGCCGTGGTAACCCAGGTTCGAATCCTGGTCACGGCAGTTGGATGGACTTTTTGTCATTTGTTACACGGTTATTTTTTCATTAAATTGAATTTGTTAGAAATATGAAGTTGCGTCAAATGTTTTTCTTACACCTATCAATATAATAATAATAATAACAATACTAGTAGAAACATGGCATATAATGTAAAATAAACAAAAAAAAAAAATAATAAAATTGTGAAAAGAAAAATGCAAAGGATATTGCTAACCATGGATGTTATTTTACAATGAAGCTGTTTTTAAGTGTGAAAAAGTTTGTCAGTTCGCTTGCCAAAGGTTGGTGGTTTTCTCCGGGCACTCCGGTTTCCTCAACCATCCCAGAACTGACCGCCTCGAAAAAAGTGAAAGAATCTTGACTGGGGCGTAAAACACCATTACTCCACTCCACTCCCTGTTTAAAGTAGAAGTTATTCCTTGTATCTCGAAATAGAAACAGGATAATTATGAAGTCGAAGTTTCGCACAACAACCACAAAAAATTGATTGCTTTTTCTTGAAACTCTTATGTAAGTGGTATTTGAAAATTTATTATTATTATTATTATTATTATTATTATTATTATTATTATTATTATTATTATTATTATTATTATTATTATTATTATTATTATTATTATTATTATACATTTGAAGAAAACAAAAGGACATTCAACACCAGTGTGCATTGATTACGACAAGTTGGAGTCTTCCAAGCAAGATTCGACTCAGGAATTGGACAATAATCACACACATTTCATTCTCGTCGACGACGAATCGAAACCAAACGATGATATAGGATTTGAGTCAAAGTTCGAAAATTTTCTTTCTGGGACCGTGCAAATACCGGGTGCCCGTTCGGAATCAGGTTGGTATTAATTATTATTTCAATGTTCAATTATAACTTTATAGCATGTTTATTATCAAAGTACATGTATATCTTGCTTCAGTTGTTATTAGCTAAAGATTTGTGGTCTTCCTGAGCCAATAGTCTCATCTTGTAGTTTCAATGACTTGAAGCATCCCCTTATACGATTTGTTGGTTGTGATGTTGTTTAACGTAACATCAGCATTTTTCAGCAATTCATAACGAGAAGCAAGAATATTTATCTCCGTGAATGCGTAAGATGTGCGAGTGTATATAATGGTCTGCTCTGTTCTAGGGCGACTGTTTTTTTTTTGTACCAAGCGACTAGTTGTTATAGTGCACAGTGCTAGCTTACCGATCGCGCGTTAGTATGTCGCAGACAATCATACCACTCCCCCAGTCCATTATCCTGGCACAAGATGAACCGGTCAAGATTTAATTAAGCGCCAGGCCAGGAAGCAGCATTTCAAATTTTGAAGTCTTATGTTTGATCCGACCAGCGTTCGAACCCCCAATACCCGTTCTCGGGGAGTGTGCTCTACCTTTTAGCCACTTCCTCTAGGGGGGGATTTGTTTATCGCAAGTTGACACCTTTCTTATTTACTACTGATATATTTGGTTTCTTTCTTTAAATGCAGCGACGAGAAATTTAATAAACCCCTATAAAGCTTATCTTTCAGCGGCTACGGCTCGAACCCAATACCTTTGAATCATGATTCTGTTCAAAACTTCACAATATCAATCGAACATCACAATCATTCACTCAATTGAGTGTACAATCAACTCAAATAAGGGTATATTTCTGTGTCAATTTATAAGACATTTCATAGTTAAAATTGAATATCTAATGTTATATTTCAATTGTTTAGTGTTAGTTTGTTGAAAATTGTCTCATAATACTTAAAATTTTTAAAATATCGATGAGAAAAATGGGAATATGTGAATTGAGTATATTCTCAATTCTACTTGTGTTAATGATTGTGAAACTGGGGCCTGGTCCTCAATTATCATATCCTATTTTGAATTATTCTGTAGCAAGTGGTTCAAAACTAGCACATGCAAAAAGCTTCTAATCAAAATATTTTCGTAATTTATTGATTATAGTCGGAAGTCAAATACCATTCATTCGGATATTGATCGATGGAGGTCTAGATAATCTGAAAACAGCAGCAGAATCCGTGAAATCTAACATACCTGTTATAGTACTGGATGGAACTGGTAAAGCTGCTGATCTTGTAGCAGATGTTTACAGAAAGGCTGACAAGTTAAGGTATTTATTTATTTATTTATTTATTTATTTATTTATTTATTTATTTATTTATTTATTTATTTATTTATTTATCTATTTATCTATAGCTATCAATAATCACAATACAGATACAAATGTATAGCGCACAGGATACATCTAAATATGAAGTTAAATTTTACAGTAGGAAATTTTAAATCAATAGTTTTTCTCTATGCTTAAATGCAAAATACATAAATTTTGATAATTTATTATTTAAATAGTGAATGGAACAAGTCATAAGATATTTGAATTTATGAATATTTGGCCAATGACAAAAATACTTGGGTAAAAAACTACGTCTAAGGTCTGAGTAAGCAGGACAAACTAACAAGAAATGGTATTCGTTTTCGACAGTTTTCATGTTACAACATTTACAAAATCGAAGGTTGTGTTCAGTATTGTTATATCTACCCTTTTCTATATTAAGATCATGACTGCTAATTTTTAACTTTGTTACACATTGTCTAAATTTAAAATTATCAATAGAAGTTAAATACGATTCAAAAATATTTTTTTCTTTAAGCAATAAATAAGTTTTCATTTTAGAATAACTGTTCAATGTCGTTTGCCACCTTTGAAAGAACTAATTTTTGTTTTAAAATATTAAAATCAACATATATATGATTCTGGTTTAACCAGAGATCAGTCATACCTAAATCTGATAACAAAGTCTTAACATTGTATGCCAAGTTCATTTTGTTACATTTTCCACCATCAATGTCAGAAACTAAGAGTGTGTACAACTTATATTTCAATGATTGCTTATTGGACAATAACTTTACCCAAAATTTTAGAATTCTGCAATATCTATAATGTAAAAAACTAAATCTACCCAATTCACCTAAAACAGCAAAATTACACGCTTTTATGTTAACACCTAAAATTCTTTTACCAAATTTCATGTGCAAACGTTCACTATCATCTGCCTTATGAAATCCCAATATTTCGGCACCATATAACAAAATTAAACCTATTGAAGAGTCAAATAAAAAGAGTTGTTTTTCAATTGGTAAACAAACAGAATGTAGAATATTAAACAAATTATGTAAAGATTTAGAACCTAGTGTACATAGTCGTTTCTGAGTTTCATTCCAACATCCATTAGCTTGTAAAAGAACACCTAAATATAAAAATTTTTAACACATTCTAACTCGGAGTTTGCATACAGAAGTTTTGGAAAATGATATTTCCTCCCTTTTTGAAAGATCATACATTTACTTTTATCAACATTAACAGTAATACCCCAAGTATTACAGAATATTTCCGATTTATTTAATAAATTTTGTAAACCATCAACTGTTTTTGAAAACAACACGGTGTCATCAGCATATAAAAGTGAAAAAATTACATCTTTATCAATAATAATAGCAGACTCATCAGCCGATTCAACAACTTCCTTAGCTAAATCATTAATGAAAAACAAAAATAAAAGAGGGGACAATGGTTCTCCTTGTTTAACACCAGCACATATGTTAAATGAATCTGACAAAACTGAATTATATCTTATACAAGCCTTTTCAGAAAAATACATACTTTTAATTATATTACACATTTTCGAACTAACATCAAGATTTAATAATTTAATCCACAGTTTACTTCTGGGTACGAAGTCAAATGCCTTTATAAAATCTATAAATGCAGTGTATAATTTACCACCATTCGACAAAACATGAGTAACAATATAATTTAGTATAAAAACACAGTCTGTAGTATATCTGTTTTGTCTAAAACCGTATTGATTGTTTACTATTTTATCATTGTATTCTGCCCACAATAAAAGCCTGTCATTTAAAATAATTGAAAATAACTTCGAAATAACTGATATAAGTGTAATACCTCTATAATTATTAATATCATTTGTATTGCCCTTTTTTGGCAAAGGTACTATAATGCCGTGAGTCCAGTTGCTAGGAAAAATACCATTTTCAAATATAATATTAAAAAATTTAGCCAATATCGGTGATAAAATATCTTCACCGTAAATAAACAATAATACCATCAATACCTGGACTCTTATTTCTTTTAAGTTTTTTAATAGCAGCTCTAACTTCTTCTATGATAATTTCTACATCCAGCATTTCATCAAAAATTAAATCATTACTGACAAAATCATTATGAACACAGTTATCAACATCACCAGTAGTAACATCATAAATTTCTTTAAAATAAGAATAAAAGTCATCAATGTTCAATAAACTTTTTTTCTGTGTTTCTTTTACTCTTTATCTTTTCCCAAAACTGTCTAGGATTTGATTTTGCTGACTGACACAACTTCTTACCGTTATTACACTTCTCTCTAAATTTAGCTCTTTTCTTTATTTTATTATACATTGTATATGGATCTATTTCTAAATAATTCACTACGATTTTCATCAATAGGAGACCTGTTATATTTGTTTCTAGATTTGTTAAATTCACGCCTGGCTAATTTACATTCATGGTCAAACCACGATTTATATTCAATATTACAAACTCTTTTGATTTTTGTGACTTTACCAAAATTTTCAAATGCTTTATTGTACAGAATATTAGTAATACTTTCACTCATGACATCTACGTTTTCTTTGATTAATTTCATCAGTAACACTTAGACAATTTAACAAACGGTCAAAGTTTCGTTGCATAATTTTTTTTACAATACCGTATAACGCTTATAAAGGCAAAAATGTATGTATTTTGATGTGAGAATTTACTTTCGTTTTTTTTTTTCGAATGTATGAAAAAGGAAATTTGTAGTTATTGATAAAAAATCACCACCAATTGCCGTGACCAGGATTCGAACCTGGGTTACCACGGCCACAACGTGGGGTCCTAACCACTAGACGATCACGGCTGAGCAGGTGGCATATAACAGAAATCATCTGATAGCTCTCACAAGACTGGAAATATTCGTGACCTCATTTTTCTGAAGTTTCTTAACTTTATAAAATCTACTGTTACTGACATCTCTATCGGTCTGTATAATCGTTGATAACGAAAGTATGGTTTTATAAATAAACGTTTCAAAAACGACTTAAATAGAAAATATACCATACGTTTCATTGCAAATGACAAGTTAAACCAAACAGGAATTAAGTTCAGTAATTTTTTTTTACTTTTATTCTTCTTCTTCTTTTATTATTATTATTATTATTATTATTATTATTATTATTATTATTATTATTATTATATGCTTTGTTGGTGCAGTCGTTGTTTATGTTGCGCCGCATTAATATATTTTTAAAACACTGTAACACAACAATAAAAAAATGATTATTATTATTATTATTATGAAAAGCAGAATTATTGATTTTAATAGAAAACAATTCAAACACTTCTAAAGAAATCAGATTTATATTGAGTTCATCAATGGTGTTTTACGCTTCATTAGTCAATATTTTAAAACTAATATCGAGGCAGTCAACTCTCTGATGTTCGAGGAAACCGGAAGGTCAAGAGAAAACACCTGACCATTCGACAAGCACATAGAAAAACTTTATTAAACTAGGATCTACCTGAGAAAAATTAAAACCAAGGTGGTAAAAGGAAACGTGTGATCTTTGGGTCCGGGCTTCTGACCAATCGTCGTCAAGGTTTTAAACCGGTATTTGGTTATTGTTTATTTAACATTATATGCCATGTTTCTACTAGTACTGTTATTATTATTATTATTATTATTATTATTATTTAGATAAGTGTAAGAAAAACATTTGATGCGACTTCATACATGTATTTTTAGACAATTCAATTTAATGAAAAAATAACCGTGTAAAAAGTGACAAAAAATCACCACCGATTGCCGTGACCAGGATTCGAACAACGTGGGGTCTTAACCACTAGACGATCACGGCTAAGCAGTTGGCATAGAAAACATCTGATAACACTGACAGGACTGGAAGCAATTGTGACCTCATTCTTCTGAAATTTCTGAAATTTATAAAATCTATAACTACTGGCATCTCTATCGGACTGTATACTCGTTGAGATGTGGTTTTATTAATAAAGCAGAATTTTCCAAATGATTTTGAAAGAAAATATTCCATACGTATCATTGCAAATTACAAGATGAACACCTTTAATAAAGCCGGATTTATTTTGAGTTGAGTTTTACGATCCTGTAGACAATGTTTTAAACTAATGTCGAGGCGATCAATTCTTAGATGTTCGAGAAAACCGGAGTGTTTAGAGAAAACCACAGAACTATAAAAAGCACAATAAAATACTTTTCAATCCAGAATCTACCCCAGTGAAATATAAACCAAGGTGGTGAGAGGCATCGTGTTATCCGTAAGCGACCGCTTTAGACCTCTTGGCCACCGAAACCTCTCAAAATGAATTTGGTAAGGTGTTTGCATGAATTGTTAGCAATGGCTGTTATCCTTTAAATCTAAAAAGTTCTTAATATTTTATTTATTTATTTATTTATTTTATTTATTTATTTATTTATTTATTTATACATTCATTTATCTTTTATATTCATCAAACATGTTTCACAATTTTATGACAGTAATCGCCAGCAACATCGCCAAGTTTAAATTGTTATTAGTATCGTTGCATATTGATGGAATGTAAAGTGGTATTGAATGACAAAAGTGCATGTATAAAAGTTTTTGATGTGAGTTATTACTTTCGTTTTTCTCGAATGTATGAAAAAGGAAATTTGTAGTTACTGATTAAAAAATCACCACCGATTGCCGTGACCAGGATTCGAACCTGGGTTACCACGGCCACAACGTGGGGTCCTAACCACTAGACGATCACGGCTAAGCAGGTGGCATATAACAGAAATCATCTGATAGCTCTCACAAGACTTAAAGTAATCGTGACCCCATTTTTCTAAAATTTCTTAACTTAATAAAATTTACTGCTATTGGTGTCTCTATCAGACTGTATAATCATTGAAATTTGACTTTATACATAAAGCAGAATTACCCAAATGGTTTTAAAAGAAAATATTTCATATGTATCATTGCAAATGACAAGATGAACATCTCTAATAAAACGGATATATATTTTGAGTTGAGTACTGGTTATGCTATTGTCATGTGCAAAAGTTTGAATTTTTACAAAAAGAAATATTTAAAATTTTGCACTTCACATGACACTTCTATTATATCTAGATAATCAGTTCATGTCGAAGTAAAACCGTAGTGTCCAAGAAAAACCAATGATTTTTGACAAGTACATGTACACTGAAAAAACTTAAACTAGGATCTACCCCAGTGAAATTCAAACCAAGGTGGTGACAGGCAGCGTGTTATCCCTAAGCGACTACTTTAGATCTCCCGGCCCCCGCAACCCCTTACACTGAATTTGGTAAGGTGTTTGCTCAACATTGTTAGCTGTGGTTGTTATCCTTTATATTCTTATTTACATACTTACTAGTATTTATTTGTTTATTTATTTATTTACTTACTAGTATTTATTTATTTATTTATTTATTTATTTATTTACTAGTATTTATTTATTTTTTTTTTATTTACTTACTAGTATTTATTTATTTATTTATTTATGTATTTATGTATTTATTTATTTATTTATTTACTAGTATTTATTTATTTTTTTATTTATTTATTTACTAGTATTTATTTATTTTTTTATTTATTTACTTACTAGTATTTATTTATTTATTTATTTATTTATTTATTTATTTATTTATTTATTTATTTATATTTTTGACAGCGATTCGGACATAAGAGGAAAGATAAATAAACACGACTTGTCACTGGATGAGAACGAGGCGAAACAGTGTGTAGATATAATTAAAACAATCATCCAGAATAAAGCCCATCTTCAAATGGTAAACACACACACACACACACACACACACACACACACACTAGACATAGATAGATATAGAGTTGAGTTGAGTAATGGTGTTTAACGTCCCAGTCAAGAATATTTCACTTATATCGAGACGTCGCCAGCTATAGACAAAAATGCAGAAATTTTGCCTGTGCGTTGCGCTGATGGCATTATACAGCAGGGTTCTTTATCGTGCCACGCCTGCCATGACACAGGACCTCGTTTATTTTAAGTTCCCATCCGAAAGAACCGTGACTTTCATTTCGAAATGCCGAGTGCTTGGCGAAAGAACAGTCACTACCCACTTTCAAGTCTTGGGTCAGACCCGCCGGGGTTCGAACCCACGTCCTTCCACTTACGGAGCGAGCACCCTACCAACTGAGCTACCGCAGTGGCAGATAGATATAGATATAGATATTATAGGAAATGGGTCTTTACCGACAGATGACTTCTGGGTATTCCAGAGCGATCGAAGTTTGATTTTATATATATATATATATATATATATATATATATATATATATATATATATATATATATATATATATATATATATATATATATATATATATATATATTTCTGAAACATTTAATGTTAATCGACGTTTAATCTTTGTGTTAAATTGTATGTTTATATGAACCACTGGCTATATGTTATATAAGTGAGATGATACAACCTTATATGACCCCCACCCCCCACCCTCCGAAGCTGTGTAGCTGTGTTACAAAGCAGCTGGACATAACTCCAGTATCCATTGAAAGTCAGTAATTCGTATAATCCGATATCCAAATATCCGTCTGTCTTTTCATGTCTCGCTATTTTTTCATTTCTTGGTATTGTTTCGTGTTTTTTTTTTCATCTTTTTTTATTTAAAAATTAATGTGTTGACTGTACAAGTATTGCGCGTCTACTTTAGATCAATAATCAAATGTTTAGATTAATCCTAAAGATAAAGAAAATGTCTCTTCGGGAATAGCTGGAAAAAAACTGATGCGTCGTAAAACAACATTCCACCAACCAACAATCTACCAAAAGTTTCAGTAATGGAAACTAACAAGTATTATGTAATTTGTTATATTTCTACAGCTCCCGATAAGGATTTTTAGGGTTGGTCCAGTGGATCCACCATGACTGGAATGGCTGGGTCCAAGAACTTTACCCAAAATTACAACAAGCAACGTCAGAACCTCGTCCTCTTGGTATCCATTTGCTTTTTGCTTATGTAATTGATTTTAAAATTAAGTTTAAATCATAGTGGCAAAGACTTAAATTCTTTCAGTTGATCTAATTAATTGTAGTAATTATAAGATTTGGATAAGATATCCGAACCAAACAAATAGGTTTTGAAATCATGATTTTAGCTTGAATTTTTATACGCATTGTCTATTTCAGTTAAACATTTTTCACGTTCACGAATTTGAAACAAAAGATTTTGACAAAGTCATTTTGGAATCTCTGTTGAAAGGTAAGTTTTGTTACAATATAAAGACAACCCTTATGGTCTGAAAAAGTCCTATGCATTGTAGACGTGTTAGAACATGGTAGACAGATGGTCTTTAATACTAGCATTTTGACTAGCTGTAAAAAGACTACAACGACAATGAATCTGAAGACTTTCTTTAAAGTTGAACTTATTATTTAGGTCACCTAAAATAAAAAAAGAATGATATTAAACGAACGACAAATTAACTATGTAGATTTTGAGTTGTCAGATTTCTGGTTTTTTTCAGGGGAATCAGTAAATTGTACATTTTGATGTACATTTGGATTGTACTTTTTAATACAAAGAGTTGTCATGGTGCTTTACGTTCCAGTCAAGAATTGGAAGTACATGTATTTCAAAGTACTCGTTTCTGGGATGTTAGAGATAAGCAGAGAAAGCCACCAACTGTGTATATGGCCGCTTATTCCAGCTTTAGGTCATAGCCACCATCACCCCGTTTACAACGTTGGCGAATAATAAATTAATAGGCATTTACATTTTGTCACTTTAGAGTTTTGCGTTTGAACCATGGTAAGGATTTTTTTTTACACCAACAACTTCCCAAAATTCTGTTTTACCTGCATCTAAAAAATTCCTCATGTCTTAGTGCAAAAAAAAAACCCAACCTTTTTTGTTTTTCAGCCAGAGAATCAAACGCTACTGCCAAACTCTTAGTGTCGCTAGCATGGAATAGAAGTGATATCGCTGAGAAACAGATATTTATACCCCAAAATAGAGAAAGCTTGAAGGTAGTTTATTAAATGACTTTTTACTTACTTTTTTCTTAGTTAAAGCTTATCCTTTTCTTAAATTTTGAAAGTGTTTTGGTTGAAGCATTTGGTATAGCGCCATTGAGCATTTGGATTAGCGTCATTGAGCATTTGGTATAGCGTCATTGAGCATTTGGTATAGCGTTATTGAGCATTTGGTATAGCATTATTGAGCATTTGGTATAGCGTTGAGCATTTGGTATAGCGTCATTGAGCATTTGGTATAGCGTCATTGAGCATTTGGTTTAGCGTCATTGAGCATTTGGTATAGCGTCATTGAGCATTTGGTATAGCGCCATTGAGCATTTGGTATAGCGCCATCGACAAGCCACTAAGCGACAGGTCTTGCTAGTTCTAGATCCCTAGGACTCTAATCCTTGTGCACAATAATAATTTTTGTCTACATTTCATTTTGCACATTTAATAATTTTTTTTTGTTTCATCACGATGCAAAATAAATGTTTTTGTTTATCATATTTTGTAGCCAGAACTAAAGAACTTCATGGTAATGGCTCTGATACAGAACAGGCACGAGTTTGTGAGATTATTAACAGAGCAAGGAATTGAATTAGAGAGTTTCTTCAACGTTAAGAATCTTTGGAATCTGTATGCGAATGTAAGTACACGCTGTGTTCGCAAAAGACTTACTAAGTGTACCATATTATATGGTACTTTTGGATTTGTATAAAATAAATCATTTTATTAGAAACTCACGATTTTTACCTTAAACATTCCATATAGATTAAACACATGACTATTAAATTAAACCTTGTTTCGTTTCGTTTGTTAAAAATTTTGTAATGATAATTATATATGTGACGTAAGCAAGTTTTTAACCCCCAAGAATAAACCAAGGATAAAGTAAGTGATGATAAATGCCGAATGCAAGTTTTTTTTAATGGTCCGCCTTGTACTAGCGCACACTCAGGGCGACATTACGTGTTATTATACCTAACGGAAAATTCTTACACTATTATTGGTCAATTTCTAATCACGTGGTATGAAATAATTCAGAGTGTTTAAAGCAGCGGTCAACATTGCCTTGGATATTGCAATGTTCACTGCTAGACACGGAAACTTACGAATGTTCATCACGGAAACTACCGAGTGATCCTACTTAAGATAACGTCATCTATAGACCGGTGAGTTCCACAGTTCTTTATTATATGCAATTTTACGCATCTTAAACAGGCTTTGACAGAATAAAAGGTAAACGAAATAGCTTTTTGTTCGCTATAATAAAGTAAATAGTGCCCTTGGTTGAGGGAAATATGGAGGATTGTCTCCACTTAGGAAATTTATCCTTGGGAAGACAATGTTCCCTCGGGGAGACAATCTTCCATATTTCCCTCAACCAAGGGCACTATTGATATACTAGCTAGCTCACCGAATCAATATGCTGCAGACAGGGATACCACTTCCAACAGTCTCATTTTCCTAATACCAAGTGAACCAGTCCAAACTCTTTCTTCTTAATACCAAAGGCCATTAAAGAAAGCAGTTTCTTAAAAAAATTTATGTATGTGTCATATACCTTGTTTTACAATTATCATAAAATACATTCAAAAATTTTAAATGACATTTTTTTTAATGTAATAAAATTAAAAAATTGTTTATGACATATACCGACAGTGACAAAAATACTACTATATTGTACTATAGATTATTATTATTATTATTATTATTATTATTATTATTATTATTATTATTATTTATTGATTATTTATCATAATTATTATTTATTATTATTATTATTATTATTATTATTATTATTATTATTATTATTATTATTATTATATTTGCAGTGTCTGATGGATACCTCCGATAAGGCAGCTTCATTACTGAACAATTTGATTCATTACAGACAGGTAAAAATGAAATACAGATATTAATTGTTGAAACAAATGTAATTGACAGAGTAACCAAGGCAACGCTACAACAAAACAAACTTAATGGGAAGTAAAACGTAGATAAAACATACTAACAGTTGATGACATTTTCACAAGAGTAGAAATTTACAAGAAAGTTGGCAACATTAAAAATCTGGACTGAAAATTATTTTGGAATTACTAGGAAATGATTTAAATTTAAAATAAATAGCTTTTGAGTTATTTAATTATTAATTTTATTAGTATTTAGCCCAGCTTGAGAATTTTAAAGTTTGAGGTTAAAAAGCCATGGTCAATAAATGCTATTAATATTTTCATTAAACTTATTCTATCATTGAGGGAGATTTTAATTTGATTCATCAATATCATTTCTTAAAAACACGCCAGCACACAGCTTAGTATTCAACTGAAAAGATAACAATAATTTTTGTTAGCGAGCATTACTCATCAAATTGCTTAAAAACGCTCCATTATTTTATTTTAGCATTCATTGTCGTGGTATCGCCATTTCCTAGTCTGTTTCCGACAAGTTGACATCTGGCCAGACCATAGTGACTTGCTCATAGCAATCGGTGATGCTGTAGAGTATTTACTACAAGACGAGGTCATGAACCCGTACCCGCATCGAGGTTTGTATGACTGGTTTTTAAACTTCAGAGTGATTCTTTGAAATGAATAATGTGTCATGAATAAAAGTATTAGTAATTATTTGAACTGAAGCATCGAATTGGAACATTCAAATCGCTTGAGTTTTGATTCCTAACCTTTGACAAAGATATACATGTATCAGATATGCATAATTGCAGCTATTTTCGCCAAGAAAATGCCAACACAAAATTCTTAGTATCGTTTTTCAAACACATGATATATTTTGTTTGATATATTTCAGAATTCAAAGAGTATCGTGTTAATTTGAACAGCTGTGAAATGGGTTATATAGAAGATGATCCTGATGAATATATATCAGATAAAAGTAATATACATAATAAGTCTTGGCAATTTATTTATTTATTTATTTATTTATTTATTTATTTATTTATTTATTTATTTGTTAGTTAGTTTATATATTAATTTAATTTAATTATTATTATTTGTGCTAGAGTATGACCACGTCACTATACACCATTTTGCATTTTGCCTTAAGCTCTAATGTGCCCCCCCCCCCCTGAAAATAGCTCTAGAACTTTGATGGAAACTTATGGATTTTCCGAAAGATAAATGACGTCACAAGTACATGTACTTTCCGTCAGTCATGTGAGAGTTGTCGTATACTGAAATGACGACAGAAAGCACACGAAGTTTAAAAAAAAAAACAAACGGTACATGGGTTGTGATAAATTCATTTTAGAAACCATTTTATCAAAATTTATTTTTCGCGCACATTATTTTTTACGATATACTTCTGAATAGAGACCATATTAACAAAATAAAATTTGCAGATTTATAGCATTTATTTATATTGAAAGTACAGATAGAAATTTGCAACCACATTGAAATGATCAAACTATTTTGGACATTGTAGGAATAGAAATATTGTAAAATACTAAATTTAAAAACAACTAAATTATTTATGAGGTCAGATACTAGCAACTGATATGAAATATTTTCAGTACCAGATATAGTTCACTGTATGACGTGCAGTATTAAACGAAAGAAAAAGAAAAAGAAGAAGACAAAACTTCGTGACGTACGCCTGTTTGATGGTCCGGAGATGCAGTTGTTTTTATGGGCACTTCTATTCAACCGAATTGAAATGGCAAAAATATTTTGGAGTATGTTGCCACGAAGTAAAATTGGTAAGTACAAACGTCTAAAATAACTTTGTGAAGCAGTTTTCATCGTGTTCATTTGTTAAATTTTTTGCGAGGTACATGGCTTTTTGGATAACAGAACACTATCGATAGTTTAATGATATTTACTCGACGTTAATTTATTAATTAATTAATTAATTTATTTATTTATTTATTTATTAAATTTTTAGTCGCGGCAGTCCTGGGAGGATCAATTTTAAAAGCGTTCAATAAATACGCCAAAAAAGAGGAATCGTTTGACTTAAGTGAGAGTTTAAGAAACAATTCAAGGTAAAACCACCACCACCAACACCATCATCAACAACAACACCACCACCACCAACACCATCATCAACAACACCACCACCATCACTAACTCCACCACCACCACCACCACCACTACCTCCACCACCACCACAAACATCACAACACCATCATCAACACCACCACCACCAACACCATCATCAACAACACCACCACCATCACTACCTCCACCACCACCACCACCACCACTACCTCCACCACTACCACAAACATCACAACACCATCATCAACACCACCACCATCACCACCACTACCATCAGAACCACCACCAACAACAACACAATCATCAACAACACCACCAACGACACAATTATCAACACCACCACCACTACCATCACCGCCACCTCCACCACCACCACATCACCATCATCCAAACATCATCATCATCGTCGTCGTCGTCGTCGATGTCGTCATCATCATCAACAGCAACAGCAACATCATTATCGTCATCATCATTACAAACATTGTTATCATCAACATCATCATCATGACTTCTGCATAACTGACGTTTTGTCACAATAAACATTAGCATTTCCATTGGCTATATAATTAATCACGTGCACATTTATAAATAGTACTTTCAATGTGTATACATTAATTTGTATTACACATTATTGTTTAATAATACCAAAATTTCACGACATTTATATTTATGCTTTATATTCTTCTGGATTTAGTGTGCCAATCTGACAAACGACTTCGTGAAATTGATTCAGATTACAAAGAAGTTGGTCATATCCGCTTCCGTTTTGCGATCATATAACGATGTTTTGCAAACATATAATGATGAAGTGAAAACATATAATGGCGAATCTCAATTATATAATGATCAGACCAAATAATAAAATAGTAAAACTTTAGAATATAATAATGAAAGCAAACACTAGTTATATCATGATAAAATAAATTCATATACCATTTTTGTACCATATAAGACAGCAATGGCGTTCCATACATTCTCATTCAACTTTAGAATTTTATGTATTTTAGGTTTTTCGAAGAACTGGCATGCGCGGTTTTAGCTGAATGTTATTCAAGGGATGGAGAGATGGCTCAAAAATTACTTGTACAGCGTGTAGATTGTACAACTGTCTTAATGCTTGCTGAAGATCATCACTTGTCTGACTTGATGGGAACTCCTTGTGTTCAGCAAAAACTAAACAGCGCATGGAAGGGCAATATTGCCCTTTACACTTCGGCTTTAAAGGTACTTTTATCTCAATATAGAGATTATTACCTTCTTTGATAGGGCCAGAACAATAATGGCATAACTTGAAAGCTTGCTCTTAAAACTAATAAATTAAGAACGTGAAGCTGATATTAAATAAAAACTGTTTTTATGTTAAAAATCTGAATTTCGATAGGCTATATAATCTGTAAAAGTAGCCCCCATCTACAGTTTCTTCCTCAGTGGACTCAGAGCTAGGGCGTCCTCTCGAGAGCAGGAAGTCGTTTCTAAACGAAGTCAGATCATATGTTGGAACTTTGGGTTCATTGTTTTCAACTGTTTGGCCTATGTTTTTTATCTATCAAACTTTTCAGTCTTAGTGGTACTGATTAGGAATGAATTTCCGAAATGTGCACACCTGGCACATCAAAATTTAACTGGTATTTGTTATATATTTAAAAAATTGAGATACTATTCCTTGTCTTGTGCTAGGCATTAAGAGAACGGAGTATCGACTGGTTTAACCGGTATCAGAATAATAAGACTTGGGGAGTAGTATGCTTGTCCGCAGTACTATCTCATCCCGTCAAGTGTTTACTGGTACAAGGTAGACCGTTTTACACTTTTCCACATTTCACACGTACGCATTGATTTTGTGCTATTCCTTCGAGATGGATTGACTCATTGTCACCAAACCATGTGCTTTATATTCTCACTGATCTCTTGACTCTCGGAGACTGTTTTTGTAAAAATCTTATTTTAATCTTTCTTCTTCGTGTTTCAGATTTTTATACGGATGCTTCTTCCAATTCTTGTTTTTGATGTGAAATTTACTTCAAATGGTCAAGTGAAAACAAAAGAAAAACCACAAAGCCAAAAAGAGGAAGAAGACGACGAGAAAAAAACAGCACAACCATACCTTCCAACAAGAGACAAAACAAAACAAAGATTTTATAGGGTTTCGTTACTAGGAGATAAAAGAACCATTAGCTTGGGATTTGCTCTTTATTACTTATACAGAGCTCCAATAACGATTTTTATGGCTAATGTGGTAAGTTTCTTTTAATCTGTACTTTATGATAGCCCCCATTATCCCAGCCAAAAGAGGCTTTCTGTGCCAGAGTGTTCTATAGTGCTGGCAAATGTATCATAGTGCCTCTAGGTTATAAATATTTGTTAGTTTGCTCGCCAAAGGTTGGCGGTTTCCCCGGGAACTCCAATTTTCTCCATTATTCTAGAAATAATTGCCTCAGTATAAGTGAAATTTCTTTTGACGAAAAACTTCATCATTCCACAGCTTTCCACTCCCACGCTAATAAACCGAAAGAAAAATATGACAAAAAGCAAGAATTCTCAAGACAGAATCCAATGAAAGAAATGATGAAGGTGAACAACTTGCAGAAGGGCTGTAGTTTTCTCTAAGCATTCAAGTTTCCTCCGACATCCCAAAGTTGACTGCCTTCATTAAGAAATGTTAAATCTTGTTTGTGTCGTTCAACACCTTAACTTTTTACACCCTATACCATGGAATTTGGACATGAAAAAACATATGATACCTTTGCAACTATATGTTTGTTCTATTTGTTATTACAGATCGCTTATCTTGTTTTCTTGGGACTGTTTACTTATTTTGTGCTGACAGATTTACGACCAGGATCACCTTCCGTTCCGGAGTATTTATGCTATACTTGGATTCTAGCAAGTATATTTGAAGAAATGCGAGAGGTAAAAAAAACATACTACATATTTATGAATCGTTTTGCATGAATGATCACAATATAAGCTATACAAAAGGTGCTTACCCTTTTGAAGCTCCCGGCCTCACTTCCTGGTGGGAGTTAGGTGTTTAACCTAAATTGTCATTTTTTGGTATTGTGATTTGAACAATGCGCGTTATGTCCAATTAGTTCAAATACAAGTTCGTTTGTTAAAACGTTGGAGGATGAATTTTTATGTTTGATTAGCAATTCATGAATTTCACCAAAAGGGGCCATTATGGGGGAGCGATCTATAATTAATGGCTCAAACATCCTTCAACACCACTACGGAGCTTTGTAGGCAGTGTTCGCTTCATATGTGGGTGGTCGGGGTTTGAACCCGGTCGTGTCTGACCAAGACTTGACAATAGGCGGTTACTGTTCTTTCGCCAAGCACTCGGCATTTAGAAATGAAAGTCAATGGGTCTTTTGGAGGAGACCTGAAAAACCGATGCCCCATGTCACGGCGGGCGTGGTACGCTTAAGAACCGTTCCTTCACATTACGCTAAGCCCACTGCAAAGGTCTAAATTTCTGCCACTTCACCTAAAGCTGGTAAAGTCTCGATATAAGTATGAAATATTTTTGTCTGGGACATATACCCCATTAAATCAAATCAAATCAAACCACATCCAGTAGAACATTTGAGTTATTACGGCTTTTAATATTTATCTAAAAATTTTATCTTGAGCGCCATGATATTAGCATTTAGTTATTAGGTATTTTCGTTTTAATCAACAAAAACTGTTAATTATAATGTTACTATCTAATATTTTATATTATTTTCAGATATCGTTCAAAAAGCAAAAAACTGTATCTTACAAGATTTACAAATGGCTGGCGAATGCGTGGAACCGGTTTGATCTTTTACTTCACTCGTTTTTCGTTTTATCTGTTATACTCCGGTTTACTCTAAATGCTGAAGTTTTTGTCTGGGCCAGAATATCCTACAGTTTAACATTGACAATGGCATTTTTACGTTTTATGGAAGTATTCAATGTTGAAGAACAGATGGGTCCTAAAGTCATTATGATTCGTAAAATGGTTGGTATAAATCAGGCCCGAGTTTCACAATTATTCACTCAACTGAGTTTACACTTAACTCAAACATTCTCATCAATATTTAAAAAAATACGTTTTATGAGACAATGTTTTGTTTTGTGAAAAAAAAACTACACTAAACAATTTAAATAAATCATTATGTACATGTATTTAATTTTATCTGTGTAACGTTTTCTGAATTAATTATGAAGTATTCACTAATTTGAGTTGAGTGTACACTCAAATGAGTGAATGATTGTGAAACTGCCGCCAGATTTCTAATACGTTTTGTTGTTAAACGTTGCGTCAACGATTTTTCTGCTGTAATTAAAAATAAAAAAGATTGAAAGTATACTCTGTTTTAAAGAAGAAAAATACTTGATTGTTTTAAAGAAAAAATATCTTTATAAATGAAACGCAGATGTTTTCTTATTTGCAAGTAAAAATCCCAGTTTCGTTTTACTATTGCAGTTGGATTACTAACACTTATTTTCTTCTTTGATATCAGTTTACTGTAAATGTTTTAAACTACATAAACTATTTTATTGTTTTGTTTTACTATTGCAGTAGTTAGATTTGTGTTATATATATATATATATATATATATATATATATATATATATATATATATATATATATATATATATATATATATATTTATTTATTTATTTATCCGGTAATCACAAAATCTTAAAACTTCATAAACTCTACTATTTGTTCTTTTTTAACTATTGCAGTTACTGGACTTGTAATTCTTTATTTTAATCCGTTAACCATGAAATCTTTAACTTTATAAACTGATCTTTTTTACGTTGGTTAGTTTTGTTATTCTTTATTTTTATCCGTTGACTGTAAAATCTTTACACGACATAAACTAATTCATTGTTTGTTGACTATTGCAGTTGTTGGACCTGTTGTTCTTCATTTTTATACTTGGATTGTTCATGCTTGGTTTTGGTACTGCGTATCACGCTAACAGATTCCCTAATGCTGTTCCAGAATGGAGACTTTTAAGAGACATTCTATACATACCTTATTTTCAAATATATGGCGAGTTATTTTTAGACCATATGGAAGGTAAATGTTTATTTTTAAGTGAATCCTAACATTAAACTTTCAAAGAAAAACTTTGGATTTATGAATTTTCGAATTTTTGGATTATCTTTTTTTCTTATCTACCAACTTTTATCGGTCCCTATTGTCACTGATGAGGAAAAACTTCCAAAATGTGCACATACGGCATATCAAAATGTACATAGGTATTTTTGTCAAATATTGACAAAAACCATGCTTTTTGATAGCTATTTACGTATTTTTCATTTCATTATTATTATATACCATATTATAAACAAAATATCTATACATTTCTACATATTTTTCCAAAATGAAAAAAAAAAAACACAAAAACAGGTGCTTGATTTTTTATGGGATTAACAAATGGAAATCCATGCAACTCATTCACATAGCAACAACCTTGGTACTCATGTAGATATTAAACAAAATACTATTTTTTTTATTAATCATACGCTCTTGATTTAAACATTGCAAAATGCAAAATAATAATAATAAAATAAATAAGTGCAATGCATCTTTGCTTTTGAACTTTGTCTATCGTGAAAAGCTTAAACATATAGCGTTTTAAAAACATCTACTTATTAAATAATTATTAAAATATTTCATTGTCTTCGAAATGCTCTTTCTCGTGAAATAAAAATTATGGAAGATTTAACAACTTTATTTCTTTCTTTTTCTACTTTGCTTCTTCTTATTATTACATGTTTTATTCTTATTATCATTATTATTATTTAAAAGGCACGGAACCTGCTTCATGTACTACAAATGAAACGCTTTGGAGATATGGTGGAGCCACGAGGTGTTCCGAAGCAAGTCCTTATGTAATGATTCTAGCAGTCGTATATATGATGTTGACAAATATACTTCTAGTCAACCTGGTAATTGCTATGTTCAGGTATGTAAAAAATTAAAGGTACTTATATAACAGAAAGAATCACATGATATGAAAAAAATGCAAGTCTCGTTATGTAACCCGTAAGTCTTGTCATGTGACTCGAAAGAATTTCGCAATTTCCGGGAACAAAACAGTAAGATTGACTAGTCACTACGTTATATGTTATTAATATATACAAATCAGACTTTTCAAAGATTGGTTAGTCATCTGATGTGACGTTAAGTGCTGGGAAAATTTTATGTCAATATATAAAAGATATGTTAAATTAGACTTGTATAAATTTAAATCAGACTTTTCAAAAATTGGTTGGTAAAAATTAACAATTTTTCAGTTACTCGCAACAAAACAATGTTTTTATCTTAACACACGAGTTTTTGAGGTCCTGTTTTTTTTTTAAATCTTACTGTATTTTTTTCAATATTTTATCAAGTGATTCATAAGTTTGTGATTCCATTGTGACGCATACTAGCTCTAGCTAGATTGGCCGGGTACTGCATACTTGTCAGACCTGACCGTCAAGTAGAATCTTGTGTGAAAAACATTATTTTACTCCACCCTACTGTAATATTTCATATAAATTGTTTACTTATTGGTTTTTCCAGCCATACTTTCCAGAAAGTGCAATCTGATTCAAAGAAGCTTTGGCGTTTCCATCGATTCCAGTTGGTTCATGGGTATTACATTCGTCCAATGATGGTACCACCGTTTATTATTTTTACGCATCTGTTCCGCTTATTCCAATACTTTCTTGTTAAGAAGTGCAAAATTCGAAGGTGGCCTAATGCATTCCGTAAGTACATTAGTATTTGAAGATTTAATTAATTTTTGTTCCATTTCTATGTTTTCTTCAGTGAATTACTGCTCCGTGCATTTTTCCATAGTTGGTTGCATCGCTTTAAATGAAAGAATATTGACTGGAGCGTAAAACACAAAAATTCTACTCCACTTGAGCGCAGAAGCGAGAGATGTTGTGATCTACAAGCTTGGACTGATCACCGAGTTCCTATGCTTACTTTAAAGTAGCCTGCGTACTAAAAGAGTTAGTCCCATTTTTAAATTTAATCATACAATACATTCAAAAATGGTATATGACAGCTTCGCTTTATGAACATCTTCATTTAATATCTGTATTGTTAGTGTTTCAACAGCTTTTTAAAGAACAGTCAAATATATCGTATCTGGGTCATCTAATTCTAAAGATATCAATTTGATAAAACAACAAAAATATATACAAAAATTATTGTACTCTGCAATAGAATTCGAAGTATTTTCTTCGTCATATTGCAGGTTTAAAATATGATGAAAATGAAACATACAGATTAAGTTTGTTCGAAAGAGATGCAGCTTTAGAATATCTACATCAAATAAACACAGTAGAACGACAGAAAATGGAGACAAAGATAGACTCTGCTGTTGATAGGTGAGCTCTCTCTCTCTCTCTCTCTCTCTCTCTCTCTCTCTCTCACACACACACACGCACACACACACACACACACACATAGAGAACAGCTGGCGCCCTTACATTTACTATGATGTGTAATTATAAAGAGATAGAATGAAGTGGACTAATGTAACAACCTAATCAAGAATTCTTTTACTTATATCGAGATAGTCAGTTTGGGGATGGTGAAAGAAACCAGACAGCCCGAAGAAAACTGACTATCCACAAACGAACTTGCAAACTTTCTCACACAAGGGCCTGCCCCTTTCAGGGATTAGAATCTAGGAGATAAAAGACGTCGAGACCTGTAAACACGCACTTTAGACCACTCGGCCACCGAGACTCTTGAAAGTAATAAGTAAGTGGGTTTCATTGTTTCGTCCTTACAAAAATATAAACACTTGTTAAATTTGATACTTCTTTATCGTTATTATTGCCTAAACTTTCAAAACTTTAAAAATGATTGTTATTTCTTTTCAACCCCTATTTGCAATAACCTTCGAACTTCTTTAGTCTATTGCCTAAAATATGAATTCATCATTTTAAAAACTTAAATAAATACTATTAAAAAAGAGTTGCTAGTGTAATCAAACAGTGGAAGACACTTGTATCTGAAGAAAATAAACATATTAACGCTTGTTAAATTGGATACTTCTTTATCGTTATTATTGCCTTAACTTTTAAAATTTCAAAAATGATTGTTATTTCTTTTCAATCCCTATTTGCAATAACCTTCGGACTTCTTTAGTCTATTGTCTAAAATATGAATTCACCATTTTAAAAACTTAAACAAATACTATGAAAAGTTACTAGTGTATTCAAACAGAAGAAGCCACTTGTATCTGAAGAAAATAAACATAACTTGACAACAACCAATGAATCAAGAACATAAAACAATAAAAAGTAAATGACAAATCGAAATATTACTTATTTTTTAATTTTCACTTACAATTATGTTCACTAAATATAATTTTCTTATGTTTTTAAGGATCGATCAGTCTTCTTTACATATAGAGTCACTCAAAGAACTAATCATGAGAAATGAAAACGCTCAAAAGATGCAGAAACAATCAAATTTTGACGACATCAAGTAAGTGCTTGTTTTTTTAATTACATGTTGTTTTCATTTTGTATATGTTTTTCACTGTATAATGATTGTTTCTTGCAGTTGTAATTACAAATACCTGTTAAATTTTGATGTGCCAGATGTGCACATTTCGGAAAATCATTCCTCATCAGTGACACAAGGGGCCGAAAAGTTTGATAGATTAAAAAACATAAGCAAAACAGTTCAAAGTGTCTCTAAGTTTTAAACCTCGATAAAATACTGCCTCTGTGCTTGCTGCTTCTTTCCTATTTATCACAATTCCAAAGTTGATGTTGTTTACAGTATTCATTGTAATTTTTTTTTCCTTGCCAAAACCTCTTTTATAATGTCAAAATATGTCCAAACAAATTTTAAAGGTACAATCAGAATTCTCAATCTAGTTATTGGTCGTAATATTTTAATCGATCAGTTTATTTTATTTATGACTTATTATTATTTTATTTATTTATTTATTTATTTATTCATTATTTGTTAATTTATATATTTATTTTATCCTTTTGATTTTATAAAATTTAATATAAAAACGGTATATGGACTTTTGTTGGACTTATAGTCGATTAATCTATTACTTTGTGGTTCATTTTCTCTCCTTTTACCGGATTTTTGATAAATTTTTATTTGTTTCTTTTTTTAAGGTCAATGAAAACACAGATAAATGGAATTGAAAACACTTTAAATCGTTTGGAAAAACTACTTCAACAGAAAGACTCCTAAGTCTTCCGATTGGTTGTAAATCACACTTTCTAATTCCTAAACCTACGTGCCTTCCTGAAACGATTTACTGCTATGATATTTGCAAACAACATTTTAAGAATCCCATGGACAAATTTAGCAATTTTCAATTTTCAGTTCATACTTCTTTGTGCTAAAATGTGTCATGTGCATTTTTTTTTTAATTTTTAAAAAATAAATTATTCGAAAATTTGCGCAGTAATCATGTGCAAATTATTAAAATACTTCATTTTATGTTTTAAAAAATTGCCATTGACACATGTGCTCTTATTCTTACATGTGCAATACATATGTGCTCATTTGCTTGACTTGTATTATGTCACACGGTTTGTATCGAACTCTTGAATTTCTACCTTGTAATATAGACTGTATTCAAATACTGAAACTCTGATCTCAAAAAGTTAATTGCTGATTTGAACGATCAATTCTCATACCATAGAGTGCACTCGACTCCTGGACAGAATTTGTTACCCGTTCACAAGCTATAGTGATGCAATAACTTTTATGAATATCAATTTTCATACCATAGTGTGCGTTAAACCGAATATTCTCTTACCCTTACAGACTGTTTATGCCCATCGGCTGAAGGAACACTTTCTATTTAAAAAAAACCGGGGATGGAATATTAGTGGGACTGTGGAAAGGTTACTAATCTCAATCGATAGGACAATGATTTGTCTTCCAAAATAATAAAATTTCAAGATGTCATGGCCACTGGTTTGAGATTCAGATCAGTTTCTTTGATGTTGATGTTTGTCGACATCGTCTTCCATTTCCAAAACGAGTTTTTGTCCTCGCGAAACTGATATTTTCAGACTGAAGCGAAATGAGAAGGCGCCCTTCCAACACCATGTGGTATAGGAAAATCCCGGGTTTTTTTATATAGAAATTGTTCTGACTCTAAACACAGCCGCCAGGCATAATGTTTTTTAGGATCAGAGGAAATTCGGACTAAGTCTGCGCTCGACTCCTGGACTGAACTCGGTTCACAGAGTAGTGTTGCAATAAGTTTTATTAGTTTCTTATTTCGTGTTTACTATTCATTTGCAATACAAGGTATTGTTTTGTGATGAAGCAATGCATTATATACTTAACTTGTATCAAACTGTGATATTCAATTTTGCAATGTTTTTGCTCATGTCGTTACTAGAATTATTTCCTGTAGCAGTGTTTATTCAACTCTTACATTTTCAATACGTTTCACCATGCTGTCTGAATGGTAATGTGTGTGTGTGTGTGTGTGTGTGTGTGTGTGTGTGTGTGTCCAATTGTGACAAAACTTATAATAGTTTACAATGTTAGATTATCTATACTCGTATTGAACCAGTTGGTATTAATTTTGTTTTTACAAATGTTGACAAATTTACTTTATTCTTATTTTCTCTTCTGTGATAAGAACTTGTTAGATTCATATATGTTATATTTTTTATCAAATTCAACTATTAATGCTATTTATTAAAATTTATATTTAATATATATTTGGTGTTGTATATTTTCATTTACACTTTGTCATTTTATTTCTACATACTTTACTATGCTAAAGTTGTTCCAAGTTTCTAAAGAAGCAATCGTTCCTACCAGCGGTCCAAAGTTAATAATTTGTTAAGAACTTCACATTGAAAAAATTTAAAACCTGAAAAAATGTGGTTGATATCAGTGAAAAAACTAAATCTAAGACTCGTATTGACGGTTTTGTGTTCGGAATGCTTAATTTGGGTTTTGCGTCCTGTATGCATGACATTTCCTGCTTTAATTTGAAGAGTTGCATTCGACATATGTAACATTTTTTTGCTTTTATTCGGGCTGTTTCATCCGAAATGTTGAACATTTTTTGCTTTTAGTAGAGGTATTCTATATATTTCGCTTTTATTAAAAGTGTTACACGTGTTCCGTGTTCCGTCCGGAATGCATTAAGTTTAAGTTTTAGTTTTAATTAATTGTGTTCCATCCGAAATGAGTAACATTTGCCGGCTTATGTTATTTAAGGTGTTCCGTTCGAAAGACGTATCATTTCCTTATGTTATTTAAGGTTTTCCGTTCGAAAGACAACATTTTCTTATGTTATTTAAGGTTTTCCGTTCGAAAGACAACATTTTCTTATGTTATTTAAGGTGTTCCGTTCGAAAGACAACATTTCCTTATGTTATTTATTGTTTTCCGTTCGAAAGACAACATTTCCTAATGTTATTTAAGGTTTTCCGTTCGAAAGACAACATTTTCTTATGTTATTTATTGTTTTCCGTTCGAAAGACAACATTTTCATATGTTATTTAAGGTTTTCCGTTCGAAAGACAACATTTTCATATGTTATTTAAGGTTTTCCGTTCGAAAGACAACATTTCCTTATGTTATTTAAGGTGTTCCGTTCGAAAGACAACATTTTCTTATGTTATTTATGGTTTTCCGTTCGAAAGACAACATTTTCATATGTTATTTAAGGTGTTCCGTTCGAAAGACAACATTTTCTTATGTTATTTAAGGTGTTCCGTTCGAAAGACAACATTTCCTAATGTTATTTAAGGTTTTCCGTTCGAAAGACAACATTTCCTAATGTTATTTAAGGTTTTCCGTTCAAAAGACAACATTTTCTTATGTTATTTATGGTTTTCCGTTCGAAAGACAACATTTTCATATGTTATTTAAGGTTTTCCGTTCGAAAGACAACATTTTCATATGTTATTTAAGGTTTTCCGTTCGAAAGACAACATTTTCTTATGTTATTTATGGTTTTCCGTTCGAAAGACAACATTTTCATATGTTATTTAAGGTGTTCCGTTCGAAAGACAACATTTTCTTATGTTATTTAAGGTGTTCCGTTCGAAAGACAACATTTTCTTATGTTATTTAAGGTGTTCCGTTCGAAAGACAACATTTTCTTATGTTATTTAAGGTGTTCCGTTCGAAAGACAACATTTTCTTATGTTATTTAAGGTTTTCCGTTCGAAAGACAACATTTCCTAATGTTATTTAAGGTTTTCCGTTCGAAAGACAACATTTTCTTATGTTATTTATGGTTTTCCGTTCGAAAGACAACATTTTCATATGTTATTTAAGGTTTTCCGTTCGAAAGACAACATTTTCATATGTTATTTAAGGTTTTCCGTTCGAAAGACAACATTTTCTTATGTTATTTAAGGTGTTCCGTTCGAAAGACAACATTTTCTTATGTTATTTAAGGTGTTCCGTTCGAAAGACAACATTTTCTTATGTTATTTAAGGTGTTCCGTTCGAAAGACAACATTTTCTTATGTTATTTAAGGTTTTCCGTTCGAAAGACAACATTTCCTAATGTTATTTAAGGTTTTCCGTTCGAAAGACAACATTTTCTTATGTTATTTATTGTTTTCCGTTCGAAAGACAACATTTTCATATGTTATTTAAGGTTTTCCGTTCGAAAGACAACATTTTCATATGTTATTTAAGGTTTTCCGTTCGAAAGACAACATTTTCTTATGTTATTTATGGTTTTCCGTTCGAAAGACAACATTTTCATATGTTATTTAAGGTGTTCCGTTCGAAAGACAACATTTTCTTATGTTATTTAAGGTGTTCCGTTCGAAAGACAACATTTTCTTATGTTATTTAAGGTGTTCCGTTCGAAAGACAACATTTTCTTATGTTATTTAAGGTGTTCCGTTCGAAAGACGTATCATTCTCTGCTTTTCTCGTGTTATGTGTCACATTTTAACATAGCGAACAGTGTTGTTTGAATATTAACTATGTTGATGAGTATTCATTCAAACAGTGTAATGGGGCCTTGGTGACCAAGTGGTCTCAGAAAGGGCACTGATCACAGTGTCTCTCATCATCCAGTTCGTATCCCACTTGTACAGAGTCCTGGTGTAAGAGTTTTATTAGTTTACTTACCGAAGGCTCGGGGTTTTCTCTTGTTTCTATTCAAGAACCGACCACCAAATATAATTGAAGGAATCTTGACTATGACCTAAGCTAACTACCCCCACTCCACTGTCATATTATAAATTTTTGAATATTTAATAAGGAAAATTTAAAAATTTACAATATAACACCCGGCACTCTCGGACAGTTTTGTAAAAACTGTTATTACGATCAGTGTCAAAGATGCAATATGGTACAATGACACATTTTCACATTCATTTTGATATAATTTATTTTATAGTATTAAAAGGATTTTCTTGATTGTTTTCTTTAAAAAAAACTTCAAATAAGAGATAAATACGTCTAAAGCGCGCAATTACGGATCAAAGTGCCTCTCATCGGCCAGGTGAGAATCCCAGTCAGACAGATACTAGTGTAAGAAAGTTTGTCAGTTTGCTTGCCGAAGGTCGGTGGTTTTCTCCGGGCACTCCGGTTTTCTACTCTAAAAATAGAGTAAAATTCCCATGTCATGTATATAACATGGATGGAGTAAGAAAAAAGATAAACAAATGAATAAATAAATAAATTAATTAATTAATAAATCAATGTTAAGTTTGTTACTAGGTCCGGTTTCTAGACCGGGTTGATTCTTTTTCGATTTTACTTGTATTATTTCTGGTTGACTTCCGCGCACGTCAAAAATTAGCGCTTGACCTGTTGATTGCCAACGGAATTTACACGTAATTTAATCAAACACTAAATCATCTTGTGGGATTGTGATAAAATTTAAACATTAAATATGTAATCATTAGGTATTTAATGCTTAATATTAAGTAGAGTTGAAAAATCGGGTGGTGACAAAAACATGAGATGTACTAGATTTTGGAATCTACCTTAGTTTTCACAGTTCTCCGGTTTAAATGTAAGTACTACAATGAACCAATAAACCACGTCATTTAACTTTCTTCAATATATAAACTGTTTCAATTTCAATCGGGTCTCTAGATATCAGATTGTCTATTAACGAATCTGTCTTGTTTTCAGTTATTTTGGTAAAGGTTTTACTTCAAATGATGCAAATTTGTATTTAATTTATGAAAATGATATTTTAAAAATAATGTTGTTTCTTTTCCTCTGATTTGTTTAGCCTATTTGGTTATAACCACTTACAGAGTGTTACCAATTTGGTGCTAAATTGTCTCTTGTTATAGGTTATTTTAGTAACATTTTTGGTTCAAGTGATCGATGCAATCGGATATTTCACATATCCATATTATACCAAAGCTATTAAGACTCATGATTTTCAGGACTAAGTAAATGTAATAAAAAAAATGTTTGTAAACGGATTAGAAATTTCTTAATATAGCTGATTCAACTTTAAGCAAGTTTATAGTAAAGTCAGATTGGTATTATTTAAACCATGGATTTCAATACTAAAGTGAGTGCTCACCAACTGAGCTTCCAAGACCAGTTACATTCTTTCCCGTTATTCTCGAGATTCTAACAGTTTCATGGGAAATCTTGTAACTTCCCTCAGACTTTATATGACCCACAATTGCCAGTCCACCACTTCCTGGATCCATAATGGCCACAAAATTGTAACAAAAATGGAAAAATGCAGGGTTGGACCAGGAATTGAAACCTGGCTAGTGACAATAAAAATGTGATCCTTTTGAATAATTTAATTGACATAAACTTTAGTTCCATATGTCTGCTTTGTTCTCCTCTTTCTACATACTGTACTTTTTCTAGTCCAGTACATAAACCATAAGTTGATCACGGATTGAAAATTATACTCCACAATGACGGGTCCAGGACCTTTTGTTTTTTTTTTAGGAGTTTAGTTGAGTAATGGTGTTTAACGTCCCAGTCAAGATTATTTCATTTATATCGAGACGTCGCCAGCTATAGACGAAAATACATAAATTTTGCCTGTGCCTTGTGCTGATGGCATTATACAGCAGGGTTCTTTATCGTGCCATGCTGTGACACAGGACCTCGTTTATTTTAAGTTCCCATCCGAAAGAACCGTGACTTTCATTTTGTAATGCCGAGTGCTTGGCGAAAGAACAGTCATTACCCACTTTCAAGTCTTGGGTCAGACACGACCGGGGTTCAAACCCATGACCTGCCAATGACAGAGCGAGCACTCTATCAACTGAGGTTTTTGTTTTAGGGATGTCCCATTTCAGCACTGGACGGTCCATTTGTACCAAAATCGAATAAACTCATGTTGATTAAATAAACATATATCATATACAACTTACAAACACTCAAGCAATATTGTTGTCGAAGAATCTGTTCATTATATTTTTATTTCTGGAAACAATTGGACAATAACAATTTTAACAAATTGCAATAAATAACATGATTTTGAGACCTTTTTTAATTCACAAAGGAATAGCAATCTAAAAATTGTCCTGACAGAAAAATGGCAGGTCCATTGTACTTTTACAGTAATAGAGTTCTTATAAAAAATTAAAAAGGGTCCGGGTAAATTTGAACCCATGTGATAAAAAGAGTTCATTTAGAGATTTTTAAACATTCATTTTATGATTAATTTTGATTGAAAAGATTTGTGTGTTACTATTTATTGATTTCGTTGATTACAATTTTTAATAAATAACATTGTTTTGATTATTTTAGGTGAAAGATTGTAAGATGATTGGGAGATTTTACATCATGTTTGTCTTATTGATAACAAGAAGGTTTCCTTTTAGCTCTGGTAATCTTTTGTGAATTTCTTTTGATTTGTTTCAAAGTCTTTCATTTATTTCTTAAAACTTTCTATTGATGAAAAAAAAATCAGATTTCATACTTTTGATTTTATTTGAAATGTATTTTTTAGATTGCTTTGACTTGGTTTTCAAATGAATGTTTAATGTTTTTTATTCCAAATGCTACTTAAAGTTATACGGGTTCAAGATATATGTACCTTTTATTAGAAAAAATAGTATTTTAATGGTATGAAAGAAAATATCCAAATTTTGAGATTTGGACCATTTAGAATTCAATTTTGCTTAAGACACTGACTTTCATATAAATTTGCTACACAAGACAGTTAACACTTGTTTCTTATATTTCAGGTCAGATTTGTAAATTTTACAACCTAAAAGCTGATTGTAGGTACAGGATAGATGGAATCTCTATGGTTCAGATACAAGCTACAATAAATCAGTGTAATGACCCAATAGATATTACATTCAGACTTCAGGTGAGGATGTTACATATATACAATTGCAATTGTTAAAGCTGCATTAAATTTTCCTAGGAAAAAATTAAAATGGTGCTGATGTACTTAAGTATGTTCCTAATGAACAATGTTACATTTGGTTCAACGATAAAAGCTCGGATATAGAAATAGGAGTAATTTCTTAGGGAGATGTTGACTTGTGGGATCTAATATTAGAACATGGTTAGGTCATTAAAAAAACAGTTCAAGTTAACACAACTTACAAAACAGTGAAATGTGATAAATTAAACCCAGAATTTTATTAAATTCAATCCTTTTCATCAAATTAAAATCAATTTTGTATATATTTATATTTTTCAATTTAATACCAAGAAATCCTCATTCCTAAAAGATTGTGAAATGACATGAACATATTTAAAGCTTTTCAATCAATAGAATTGTTAGGAATTTGTCAAATTTATTTATGTGTTGTTGACTTATAAAGCATTTGAGAAAACCACCAACCTATAGTAAGCAATCTGACAAATTGTCAAGTCTGTCTAAGATGAATATTAACTTAGGTAGTGTGCAGCACTGTGAATGTTACAAGTATGTGCACATTAGACCACATTGCTGTCATGGTCCTTATCATATAAGACTGATGTGCCTCATTTTTTTTTTTTCAAGAAAAGGCATGCTAGACAGAAGTTAAAATTCTACTGTATTTTATTTTCATTTTAGTGTGGAAATCCCAAATTAGATTGGAAATATACATTTGTGAATTCTAATGAATTAAAATCTGTTCCTGGTTTTGATACAGAAATTGGATTACAAGTAAAACAGGGTTTTATTAAAGAAAATTTTTATATGGTAGAGGTAAGTGGAATCTGTATAATGTTATGTGTAGCTTACATGTAAGTCCTTAGACAACTTGCTCCATTTTTGCTTAAGAATTAGACAACCTGTTTTTGCTTCATTTTTTCCAAACCTTCTTTTTTCATAGATCATTGATTTGATGTTTATAAACCTGCAAAAAAGTTTGATTTTAAGGAATCATCAATGTGATGTGGCTCCTGCTATCTCTCAAGCTTGTTTATATGTCTTGTAGGAGTATATTTTCTGTGCCTATCAGTATGGAGGACATAGCACATACGTCTGTTGACCCTCGTAAAAGTTTGACCAAACTGAAAGTTGAAAAGACATCTAAAATTTAGATCTAATTCATCTGTTAGACTGTGGCCCCTACTATCACACAAGCTAGTTCATATGGCTTGTATTTGATATTGTTTTGCATCTATTAGTTTGGAGGACATAGCACATACATCTGTTGACTCTCATAAAAGTTTTAACAGTACAGGAATTTGAAAAGATGTCTAAAATTGTGACTAGTATTATACTGTAGTTAACTCTTTAAAAAGAGATAGTGAACCCCATATTGTACCTTTATCAACATTGTTTTACACCTTATGGCCAAACTTGATGTGAAATATTGGTATAAAAATCATCTGAAACTGATTTTACTTGGCAAATATAGCCTAATAGGTTAAAATTTCTTCATTTATTTGAAATGTCTTATTGGCCAAAGTAAAAACTTTCCACCAATTTGATAAAAGATGTAAAACTTTTTTTCATATGATTCATGAAGAAAAATGGTATAAGCATGAGAGAGAGAGAGAGAGAGAGAGAGAGAAATGGGTGGGGGGGGTTCTTATGTTGCACCAACAAGTTTTTTGTATACATTTCTCCTTTTCAGGCCGACTTCCATGTAAGAGAGCAACCAAACGCAGATTTTATAAATGAAGATATCAGATTAACAATACCAGATAACTGTTTAACAGGTGTGATATAATTTTATTGGAGTAACAATATTATTATTTGAATTTCATAAAATATTAATTATCATTTTTATGACTTCACCATAACATGTATAATCCCTGAAAAAGGTCAGGATTTTTCACTTACTTGAACTTGGTCCTAACAGGCAACTGCTGTGCGTATCCACAATCAAATGTACCCTAGGGTAAGTCTGTGCCAGATAAATGTTGCTGCTGAATAAATTTCACATTTTAAAAAATCAGGTAAATAGCAGATCCTTTTGCACATCTACATAATCTTTTCTTCACATCTAGTAAAATTATCACAATTTTTAACATGTAAGATTTCCATAGCATTCTTTTTTGTAGAAAAGTTTTATGATCATTGTGGCTGTCCATATAAATGCTAGTTGAGACAAGGCTTTCAAGAACAAACATAATTGAATGGAAGTTTATTGAATTTTCTTTGAAAAATATACATTAACATTATTTACTGTGAGGAACATAATGACTCTGATAGCATTTAATTTTTATTTTATTTTTTATTTATTCATTTTATTTTATTTCATTTCAATTCATTTAATTTCATTTCATTTCATATTATTTATTTATTTATTTTCAAATACTAAAAATTCTTTATCCCAGATAAGAAATAAATGATTTTTTAGCCTTATAAAAATTGATAAATATGTTGTGTACTTGTTATACATATAAGTCAGCTTTTATAAAATATTCTATTTTTCTTTCTATCTTTCAGTTAATGAAGGAGGGAAGATTGCTATTGGCATTTTAGTGGCATTGATCATTGTGGCATCGATAGCTTTAGTTGTTATATTATGGGTCAGGTGGAGAAGAAGAAACCAATCTTTACACAATTGTAATGCATTAGTGACAAATGTGGCTCCTCCTGGAATATCTGAACCTCCAGCAGTTCACTTTAAAAACGAAAGTGGAGATTTACAGATTACATCATCAGCTGATGGTAGTAACTCAGAAAGGGAGACAACTCAAATTAATGCCAATGGTTTACATACAAGTGAGCACTCAGGGAATAGTTCATCACATGAGAGATACTGAATATATATATATATATATATATATATATATATATATATATATTTATATAAAGGTGGTTCTCCTATTTATTAAGGACTTGTTAAAAAGTTATTACTTCTTGATGTAAACCCATGTATAAAGTCAACACAGTAAACGGTTGCAATATTCCCTTAAAAATATAATTTTTAAAGAAAGGCCGTAAACGGTTGCAATATTCCCTTAAAAATATAATTTTTAAAGAAAGGCCAAATGTTTATTGCGGAAAGGGCAAATTATTTTTCTTGACTGAGAAACTGTCACAGGCATGTTCACGAACTTATTTGATATCATATTAGGTATTTTGATGAGAGAGGATAAAATCATTGCTCAAGTGGCACAGTGGTTTGCATTTTTTACGTATAGCCAACCCAGCCTATTATTGTTGTAGTAAAATTGTCTGTGTTTAAATGTTTGGACACATAGTTTCCCTGAAGATTTTTTCATCAACTTTGTAGTTGTGATTTGTTTTTATTAATTTCTCCATGTTCTTAATGTCTTGTTGTGGAGCTGTTGTCATAGCTGTGAAAATTATACTGTAAAATCACAAATGGCAACATGGGATTAAATATTCCTATTTTTGTGGGTAAGTAAAAACCACTTAACTTGAATGTTAATTAAATTTTTTAGCTGCTGTGATCTAAATTTTTTCCCCAAAAAATCTCATTTCTACAAAATTTTCTTAAAACACTTTTTTTAGTTGCAAAAACACCAAAAAAAATTTAACTTATTGAATATTAATGATTCTACAAAAGTTTTATTTCTTGTTATAGACATAATTCTAAAAACTTAAGAATCTCAGAAATTGTTGCAAATTGATTTCATTTTATCACATTTATTTTCTTCTTGATTATTCATTCAAGACATAATTTTGTGACAAAGTATTGGCTTTTGATTAATTAATTATTTCCTTTTTACATGCATTTTAGATTCCATTAACGACTGAAAAAAAAAATCCATGCTGTTATTTTGTTATTTTTATATATATTTTTAATAATTCATACATCGAATACAATAAGATTTTTACAAATATTTGGGGACAATAAGGTGCAGGGAAATTGTGCCTTTTTTTTTTTTTTTTTTTTTTTTTTTTTTTTTTTTTTTTTTGTAATTTACAACTGAAACTGAAATCGTGGTACTCCATATGGAAATAGCCAATGGAGAACAAGTTTTAGAATCTACATTAAAATGTGTTTATAAACATATGGAATGGAAATGGTAAACATTTGGAAAACAAATACAAACTACATCTGTTCAGGTAAAAAGACAGCATAATATATGCAATATCTATGTGTTAGGTAGGGATTGGATTAATACAGTTTTAAGCCCCATTCAATAACTTATGCCGAGGCAGTCAGTTCCAGGAAATCAGAGTTCCTAAGAAAACCACCAATCTTGGACCAATCTTGGACATGTGAACTAACCAGACTTTTTCACACCATGATCTGCCCCACATGAACCTATGTGGTAAGAGGCAGTGTTGGATATATTTAAAATACTGGTACTTGATTTAAATACTATTATGTATTTTCTACAGATATGTTAAGATAGATATACTGGTGTATATTTTTTTTTCTTTTGTAGCACATATCATTGTATTAAATATATAAAACAAATACCAGTTCAATTTTGATGTGCCAGATGTGCACATTTCGGAAATTCATTCCTCATCAGTGACACTAAGACCGAAAAGTTTGATAGATAAAAAAACATAAGCCAAAGAAGAATTAACTAAGAATGCTGGTTTTTATTTTGAAATTGTAAAAAAGTTCATTTCATCATATGTCCTTTCACAAAAATTTAAAAATACTTTAAACACTAATTTTTCATACCAATTAATTAATTTTTTTTTCAAATAGATGCCCTGATGACTGATTCAGTATAATCACTCTGTCAATAGTGTCAACCACTGCTGCATGCACTTTTTGATAGGTGTGTACAGAATTTATGATTTTATTTATTGTGGAGTAAATTAAAATGTTGTCTAGTGAGCAATGATTTCACATTATGTGAAAATCGTAAACTGTGCACAGGCACTTAATTTGTATGGCAAGTTTTAAAGTATAAGTTGAATTTTTCCAATTAATAAGTCTCTTGGGTGATTGGAATGCTAATTATCAATTTGTGTAGAAAATTATCTGATGAAATATTTATTTTTTCAATTTTTTTTCTATTTTTATCTTAATTTCATTTAGGTTGTGAATTTTCTGTTTTTATAACTTATTCATTACTATGATCTTTACATGTAATTTTTCTGTGTAATTTCTTTAGAAATGTCATTATTTAAACATCCTGTTAGAAAAGACACATTCCTTGTTGAAAAATAATAATTCCATATTTATTTACATGAATTTTTTTTATTTCTATTTTATTTTATATACATATTTTTAAATGTTAATTTTTTATTCTTGTTTGTGAAGTTCTCCATGTTTGTCTCTTTATTACTTTATTTACTTTTTCTTTTTTTTTTTTTTTTTTTTCTTTTTTTTTTTTTTTTTTTATGGTGAATGTATCCCATTTTTCCCCAATTCTTCATCACTTTGACATTCATGTTTTAATGTTGTAAAAAAAAAAAAAAAAAAACCCATCCTTGTTTTCATAATTAATTTTTATATAAATCATAATTAATTATTACATGTATTTAAAACAGTTGATATTTCTGTATTTATTATTTTTTTATTATTTTTTTTTTTCAAAATTTAAAAAAAAAAATAAATCATGGCAATAAAAGTCATTTGGATATCAGTATTTGCTTGAAAAATATAAAATTTAGTCTTCCAACATCAGCGAAATCTGACAACGAGTATGTGAACTTTTAAATCTTTTATCATTAAACAGTTGCTTGAGCGGTTCGCCATCTGAATGTTGAGTGGTAATATAAACAAAGAAGGGGTCTAAACATTGTGAACCTGATGCGTGAGCCGCTTGATGTTTTTTAATATGAAAAAAGTTTGGAAATTTCAAGGTTCAGTAGTCAATTTTCTTGCCAATTCATTTTTGTAGTGCTTGATTTTTAAATTCTGATAGGTTTTGAGGCTTTTCTAGATATCCATTTCAACTTGTTGTTCTTTTTTTTTTTGAGATAGCCATAGTGACCTGAGGTTTAAATACATGTATTCGGGCTTGATTGCACCACAGAAAGACACAAAGGTCCAAACCCTTTATGGATTGGATTAGATTGAATTTACAATGTTTCTTTTTTTTTTTTTTCTTTTTTTTCTTTTCATTTTTTTACCTGCCAAAATTCTTCCATTTATACCAAGGTGGTCAAGTTTTGAAATGGTAGGGGAAACCAGAATGGCCAGAGAACCACCAACCTTTGGCAAGTAAACTTTCTCTCACTAGGAACTTCCCAGGTATGATTTGAACCAGGAGGAGAGACATATATAGCAGAAATAAACTTGCATATATATTATTCAAAACTGATTTTTTTTTTAACAGAAAATAACTCATAAAATTTTAGTGTTTGGATTTCTTATGTTATAAGTTGGAATATTGCTCAGACTTTAATCTTCAAAAATATTACATGACATTATTTAATTGTGTTCATCTCCTATTTCATTATTGCATAAATTACAAATTCTATTTTCTTTTACAATATTCAGCTAGCAGCCGGTCTTAATAGGTTACATGTGATTGCTAGATTTAAATTCTCTTGGTATGATTTTATTTTTAGATTAAACATTTTACTTTAAATAATGCTGTAATTCAAAAACACCTTGTATCATATAATCCATATGATGAACCTTTTGATGAATTATAACAGTCACTATTCCCTTTTTGAATAAATATATTACATAATTTTTGTTTTAAAGAATTTTAAAATCCCTTTTCTATTAAATTACTTGGAATAATACCATATATTACTCATTCCACATTGATCTAAAATTATTTTAACATTATAATTGAAATGTATTCCTTGAGTTTATCTACCCAGTAAAAAGTTATAAAGCAATGAAGATGTATCTGTAATAATATTTAACCAAAAAGAAACTATTCTAGTTTTAATATGGATACTAAGAGGGTATTTACCTAGTTCTTCACATATACAATAAAATTTGGAGTGATTTTTTTTTTGTAAATGCATTATTAAATTACACATTTTTTAGTGTACTTTTTTTTTCCGAAAACGTCACGATTTGTATGACCCCATAATTCACGTCCATATAGAAGTATTGGCATTACCATTTTATCAAATAAATCTAACTGACATTCAATAGATAAATCATTAGATCAACTTTTTCCAAATATCATATTATATTGCCTTTGTACCTTTAACAATAAGATATTTTGAAATGATAAAATGCTGTCCAAATTTTAAAATGTTCTCAAAATTTAAATTATATTTTAATTTGATAAATTTAATTGAAATTTAAATCTGTAAATCCACTCTTAGACCACTTATTCAATGAAGACCCTCCTGACAAAAAAAATTATACCAATCTTTTTTTGTAGATAACTTAAACTAAGGTGCAAGAAAAGCATGTATAGAGCACTATTTTAATTTTATCTTAAATCTATTTATAGTTTTTCTTATTTAAGTCAATATTTTTTTAAATTTTTTAATTGATTTTTATATTTTGATATTGTATTATATGTCTTAGCTTTATTAAGAGAAAGTGTTTAAATATATTTTTTTTGAAAAATAGCCAAGAATATTTTAAATATACACACATTGTACCGGTATTTATTTTGTGTTCTTGCTAAATTTAAAGCTATCATTAATTCACAAGTTTTCTCAATATTTAA
Organism: Tegillarca granosa; assembly: GCA_029721355.1. Lineage (NCBI taxonomy): Eukaryota > Metazoa > Mollusca > Bivalvia > Arcoida > Arcidae > Tegillarca > Tegillarca granosa. Next base: position 20,333,617 of record CM056602.1, on the reverse strand, counting down.
ATGTCAGCAGACTTTTTGCACTTTTAATTTGAAAGACAGAGGTTGTAATGGCTCTCCTATTCTACATTTTTTCTTTCATTTTTTACATCACTTTTTCCTGTTTAATTTGCATTTTATTACTTTTTGATAAAATCTGTACAATTTTTAGCTCACCTGACCAAAAGGTCATGTGAGCTTATGGCATGGCGCGGCGTGTGTATGTGTGTGCGTGCGTGCGTGTGTGCGTGCATCGTTAACACCTATTTTCGACTTCTCCTCCAAAACTGCTGGACAGATTTCAATGATACTTGGTCAGAAGCATATATGGGCCGGTGCAATTCAGATTTGTTCATGGCATTGCCATGGCTACCAAAAATAGGTCAAGGTGACCTAGAGGTCCAAAAATCTTTAAAAATCTTCTTCTCTAAAAGCGATAATGAGACAAAAAATCTAGGGTCTTAAGCCTATAGTTTGTTCATTTCGTGAAATTTGGTCGAAAAATGGGTTACGCGTTTTTGCGTTTAATTTTAAAAATTTCATAAAATGGCTTCAAATTGTTATAACTTGAGTATTTGAACAGATATTGACATGGGGTTTTCAGTTTTGACTTTTTCTTGAAATGACCATTAAAATAGGGTCAAGGTCACAAATCAAGGTCATGACCTAATTTGTGATTTATGCAGTTTTAGGCAATTTTCTTGCATATTTTAAGAGATATATGAATTCAAAACATTGTTAAAATGTTCCCCATGACAAAATTGAAAAAGGTACCAAGTTTCGTAACTATATGATAATCCATGTATGAGTTGTTGCCCCTGAAATTTTATTTTTGGCTTATGAATACTAAAATTGTGCAATAGCTTGAAAACTTTAAGCTTTTTGTATAGGCATGTATATTAGAATATTGTAGGTATTGATATGAAAATCATTTAGATATATGGTTCAAGGTCATATGTTGAAAGGTCAAGGTCATAGCTGCAAAAGAAGACTTAAATTGCTAATTATCTTGAAAACTATTAACTTTTTGTATAGGCATGTATATTAGAATATTGTAGGTATTGCAACAATGATCATTTTAATATATGGTACAAGGTCATATGTTGAAAGGTCAAGGTCACAGCTGCAAAAGAAGACTTAAATTGCTAATTATCTTGAAAACTATTAATTTTTTGTATGGGCATGTATATTAGAATATTGTAGGTATTGCTACAATGATCATTTTGATATATGGTACAAGGTCATATGTTGAAAGGTCAAGGTCACAGCTGCAAAAGAAGACTTAAATTGCTAATTATTTTGAAAACTATTAACTTTTTGTATAGGAATATATATTGGAATATTGTAGGTATTGCGACATTGATCATTTTGATATATGGTACAAGGTCATATGTTGAAAGGTCAAGGTCACAGTTGCAAAAGAAGACTTAAATTGCTAATTATCTTGAAAACTATAAACATTTTGTACAAGCATGTTTATTAGAATATTGTACGTATTGATATTAAGACCATTTTGATATAAGGTTCAAGTTCACATGTTCAAAGGTCAAAATCATGGCTGCATAACCATATGGTTAATGATTTGGAAATTATCTATTATACTATAGTTAAATGGTGCATATGAGCTATTATAAATGAAATGTGACTAGACATTTCTGATTAATTATTGCAGGATTTTCCAAACTTGAGGAATTTAGTGAACTTTTTGTATTTAAGTTCTTTGTAAGTTTTTGGATATTTCCTCAGGTGAGCGTTAAGGCCCATGGGCTTCTTGTTTTTCTTTTTCATGATAATTGAACAACATCAACCAAAGCATGTGCACATGCTTCATGATAATGTTTATAGAGATTTAATCAAATGGAGAGAGAGAGAGAGAGAGAGAGAGAGAGAGAGAGGTTGTAATGGCTCTCCAATTCTACATTTTTTTTCTTTTTCATGGTAATTGAACAACATAGACCTAAGCATGTGGACATGCTTCATGATAATGTTTATATATATATATATATATATATATATATATATATATATATATATATATATATATATATATATATGAGAGAGAGAGAGAGAGAGTTATAATTAGGAAATGGCAATAGATTTAGTTAGACCTGATATATATGGCTCGGAATTTTTTTTTTTTTTTTTTTTTTTTTTTTTTTTTTTTTTTTTTTTTTTTTTTTTTTTTTTTAATTATGTTGCTGTTTCGGAGCCATGATGCCATCCTATATAAAAACTGGAAAATACGTTTACCTAGATGCAGGTTATAATCACAGGATTTATGGGTGTTTGAACGATATCATTACACAAATGGCAACATCAGTATCATAAAAAAAAAGCTGTTCGGAGCCATGTATTTCAGGTCTAAGATTTAGTATATTATTTATTCTTGTTTTATTATTTGTATGTTATTATCATAAGCTGGATATTTAAATTATTATTTTGATATTAATTTTTTTGAGATGATTGTTTATTATGTAAAAATTTCTTTAAACAGAATAAAAAACCATAAATAAAAAAAATATCAAAATTTTATTGACTTCAAAGATATCTCATCAGGTGGAAGTGCTTACGTTTTATTTATAGTTGTCATAGTAATTGCCTCTACCACCTGTACATCTTGACCATTTTTAGATCCCTTTGCTTCATACATCAACCAAGAAGAACCTTTTTATACATTATATACTTCTCCTGTTGACCACTGTTTGGGATCCCCTGTTTTTATATCCACCTGCACATTAAGACCCTTTTAAGACCCATTTGCTTCAACATCTACCAAGAAGAAATTTTTATACATTATATACACCACATGTTAGTTAAAACCACTGTTTAGAATTTCTTTTCATATATTAAACAGAAAGAACCTCCATCTCAAGACCACCTGCACAATTTAAGATCCCTTTGCTTCAACATCATCCAAGAAGAACCTTCTTATACAATATATACTCCTGACCTGTCATTTTAGACCACGGTTTTCTGTTTTCCACTCTTTTCAAATATAAAACAAAAAGAACTTCTATATAATGACCATCTGCATATTAAGACCATTTTAAGACCCCCTTTGTGCCTCTATATAAAGACCACCTGTCTATTTAGACCAATGTTTAGGCTCCATTTTCTTCATACTGTCCTGTTATTTTTATGCATTTAATTTCTAATGAGTATATTCATAATATTATATAATAATATAATATTCCATTGTCATATCAAGATTAGTTAAAAAAAAAAAAAAAAAGAGTGGTCCAGAATCTTCTACAACACCTTGTCTCATAAATATTTTAGATTCAGTGGCATGGTTTATCACTGTGTTTTAACCTCAAGATGATGCAACTGTCACAAGGTAGAACATACTCTATAAAACAAAAGACAGTCTTCTACTACAGCTGGCTTCTTTATCACACTGATTAATACCATATGACTTACTTTTGTGTTCAACTACAAGACAAGCTTAAGTTGGCTCTCATATCAAGATCTAGACCTCGGTTGCCGAGTGATCTGAAGCGCGCACTGACACCACAGCGCCTCTCATCGCCGACAGTAGGATCGAACCCTACGAAGGTCGGAGCCTAGTAAGAGAATGTTTATCAGTTCGCTTGCCGACAGTTGGTGGTTTTTCTCTGAACACTCCGGTTTTCTCCACCATTCCTAAATTGATCACCTCTATATAAGTTAAAGAATCTTGACTGGGGAGTAAACACCATTAATCCAATTCAATTCATATCAAAATGTGTTCAACAAAACAACAGTTACATTGTCTTCCTGAACATCTGGTCTTGCTACCAAAAAGGCGGCGATAAATCTTCACTGTGTATTAAACAACATCGCGAAGCACTGTCAAATAAGGAGGTGGCCAATAAAACTGACATATGGTCTTCCAAGACATCTGGTCTCATTACTAGCACCTATATGCGATGTCACTGTAATTCCACGGTGTGATACACAAAACCGATTTAATGAAAATTGCTTTAACTTTTTAGGAACATCAGTTCTCTAAATTGTGGCTTGTTTTTAGAAATTTTGTCTTACTTGTGCTGGATAAATTTTGTTACAGACTCCGGTTACACAATCATTCTTCAACTAAGACTTTCCTTAACTCAAATCCTGCAAATTTTAAATTCTAATAATGTAATTAATTGTTAAAATATCAAGTAAATTGATTTGTTATTTTGAAGATCACTTCAAGCTTATAATATCTGTATTTAGTCTTGACCAAAAAATTAGTTTTAATATGCAAGCAGATTTTGTCAAAAATTGTTAAAATTGAATGATTATGAAACCGGAGTCCGACATCTTTAGTCGGCAAACAGTGTGTCTTTTCAATTCAAGTCTGCAGGCTGGTTCAACTGAGTGCAAGGTATGCAGATATTGACAAATTGATCAGTATATGCTTTAAGAAGCCTAGGAGATCATTCAGTATATCGCATTCAACGCAAAATTTAAAATGACAATATTTTTTTTAGTTTCATTTGGAGTAAAATTGAATTGTTAAGCAATATTTTCTAAAAATTATTTGTAACTTTTATTTACAAAAAAATAATAAATAAATAAATAAATAAAATAGAAAAAAAAAAAAAAATAAATAAATAAATAAAAATGCATTTATCGGTTTTCAATTTTATTTTTAAAAGAAATTCAGCGTGACTTGTTATGTTTTTCGCTTTGTATACGGAATTATGCCATCCGGAAAATATTTGCAACAAAGAAAAGTTATATATATATATATATATATATATATATATATATATATATATATATATATATATATATATATATATATTATCCGTATACAGAGAAAAAATACTGTTTAAAAAATAACAAAGAGAAACCAATAACCTATTGATCAGAAAATTATATCTTATTTTAAATTTATATTTTAAAAATAGATATCTTCATTAGATATCTTTTTAGATAATATTAATAACTGAAATTTATTTTGAAATTTATATACTTCCATTTTTCTAACTGAAGCTTTAATCATTTATGAAAGATATATGTAAAATAGTTTTTTTTTACGGTTGGCATACAATACCAAATACACAATCAAAGATTTATGAAACCTCCATAAATGTGACTAGTTTAAAAATACAAAGAGAGAAACGTAAATTTAAACCGGTAATCGATTGATCAAATGATTCCTTTGTATAGCTATATTAACTTTAAATACCTGTATAGGAGATCGAACATGTCCGTACATATTATTGGCATATTTAAGAAATAGAACAAGCACTGCGCATGTTTTATAGGAAGTTAGTTTGTCTCCATACGATAAATAGTTTGTGTTTTATGTTGTTATTTTTCTCGATAAACGAACGATTCACGATTCATTATAAACGAAAGTGATATGACGTAACTCCAGATCGTCAACATGGATTTTAAAGAAGGTAGGTTTATTAGAATATATATAAAATCACGATTATTTATTTATTTATTGTTAAAATCTGGGGCATAGAATCAATCACCTGTTTAAATTGTATAAATAAGTCGAACCATTTTTGAGATTATTATAAAGACGTTTATGATTTTCAGACAGGTAAATTCATAAAACGTTAAATCAAAAACGGAATAAATAACGGATGATTTAAACATGACAGAGGGTATTGTGAAACTTTGTAAGAAGATGAAGGGCTGAAAAGGGGGTTTATAAAAGATCGGCCCCAATGCGCTTTGTATGGTCGGGCTTGATGTTGTCATTACAGTGCAAATAAGATCGGATTTAAAGATTGAAGATAAATTTTACAGATAAGGTAGATTGATAATCAAACAGCTTTTTATAAATATATAGGTTATTGCTAATTAATTTATTTGATAAGATTCAAAGCGCCAGCAAAATATTCGGTACATTTTCGTAAGTATGTACGGGTTTAAAACGTTACAGTAAATATTTTCCCCTCTATTTCTACAATGCTACTTTCACTTTTCAAATTCAAGTACTGTCAGTGGGATTTAAGCTCTAAAACATAAGTAATAAGAGTTAGTAATGGTGTTTAACGTTCCAGGCAAGAATATTTCACTTATATCGAGACGTCGCCAGCTCATGATAGGCGAATGCAGAAATTTTGCCTGTGCGTTGCGCAGATGGCAGTAAACAGCAGGGTTCTCTATCGTGACACGGGACCTCGTTTATTTTTCAGTTCCTATCCGAAAGAACCGCGACTTTCATAGTGCCGAGGGGCTTGGTTAAAGAACAGCCAATACCCATCTTCAAGTCTTGGGTCTGACCTGATCGGGGTTCGAACCCAGGACCTACTACTTACGGAGCGAAAGTAAGGAAAACTTTTGCTGCCACGCTAGCTTGATGACCAGCATGTGCTTTTCAGTTCACGATTTGTTCTTTCTTACCTTTGTAAAAAAGTTTATTTAATTCAGTTTATAAAAACAAAGTGACACATGTTTCCACGTACTGCACATTGGGATTTGGACAAACAGACATGCCGGACTGTATGTCTTGGCCATTACAAGTCGGATAATTCATGCAGTTTCGACATTTTTTAAAAAATAAAACCCCTTGACCCTAACATAAGACTTATGTTAGGGTCAAGGGGTTTTATTTTTTAAAAATGTCGAAACAAGCGCCTGTGGTTTGGTCCAATATTTGTCATTTCAAACACGATAATTGAAACGTAAAATAACGTATATTTTATTATTATTGCCTGACCTTCAGTAACAGCACTGGCGCATGATGTTAAAGTTTAATTTTTGGTGGAACTAAAGGAGCAGACTTCAGTTTTACTATCGCTTTTATCTAAGTTTTTCCTTTTTCAAAAATATGCCAAAAACAAGTTTTTGTTAATGGCTGATTGTGAAACTGGGGCTAAGTTTAATTAGTTAATATTTTAGAATCTTCTCATTTCTTTTATTATGGATGCCAATCGGCTCCTGTGGGCATGTGCGTATTCAGCTTTGACACTTTAAATGCAACTGTCAAGATCTTTCTTGGTAACAATCTCGAAGACTGCAGTATTTAATTGAGCTGACTGGGGCTCCATGCAACTGTCAAGTCTATCCTCGTAACAATATCAGAAAACTGCTACATTTAATTGTACTGACTGGCTTAACATGCCCTCAACCACATAGTAGGCCTCAGTGTTCGAGCTGTCTAAGGCGAGCGCTGACGGATTGCAGTGCTTCTCCCGCGCTTGGTTCAAATTGAATTATTCGATTATGGCTGATCCTAGTATGTCGCTTGCCGAAAGTCGATGGTTTTCTCTGAACAGTCTGGTTTCTTCGTCCGTCCAGGAACTGACTGTCTTGAAATCATTATGAAAAATCTTGATCTGGAATAAAACACAATAACTTTACTTTATCTCCATTAGAGTGCCTCTCATCGCCTAGGTTAAAATTCCACACGGACACTCCTATTTTCTTTACTATCTCAAAACTGACCGTCTCGATATAACCGAAAAATCTTTAGTGGGGCATATAACACCATTACTCAACTCAAAACTTAACTCTACTTCATTTTCACGTACTCAAACAGAAGTGATACCAGTTTTAACTTCAGTCATTCTACAATGACCATGGTTAAATACTTTGTCCTAAGGTGACGGATTTATTCCTTCACTTTCAAAAGTTGCTGCCAAATTTTGGCCGTTTGACCGGTTTTATTATTTCCTTTGACCTCAATGGATGACTTAAATGGAACGTGACTTGTGATAAGTAAAGACAACATCATATATAATGTTTAAGTTAATGAAAGCAAGCTCAAATTAATGTTGGTCATTCAACCTTGGTCTCAAAATTTTCATTTTCTTTTATTAAAATATTTTCATGCCATAGGATTTTCACTGTGTCCATGGTCCCAATTTTGCAATTAATCAATGAGTGTACACTCAACTCAAATTAGGAAATGTTTCAATGTCTTTTTTAAAGACATTACATAGTTTAGAATTGAATATCTAATGTTATATTTAAATTGTGTCGTGTAAGCTTGTTGAATAGAACAATACATTGTCCATTTATAAAATATTGGTGAAAGAAAAATGGAAATATTTGAGTTGAGTGATACTTAGTTGGGTGAATGATTGTGGAACTGGGGCTTGGTTACTTTCTATGGCTTATTCAAAACTCATGAGTTTTCTTTCTTTTTATCTTCCAGATAGCTGCTAAAGCATTATAAGAAAATTTGATGATGTTATTACTCTTTGTGACATATATTGTGTTTGGATCACAGTAATGTTTTCATTTCAACCTGGTTATGGCCGAAGTAGTAGGTCCTCCATTCAGGACGACACATACCAGACGACATATGGATCTTCTTTTAACACGTCCCTGAAGCAAACGAAACAGCTAAGTCGGAAAGATTCTCATTTAAGTTATACAGAGGATAAATATTCTTTTCATAAAGATGACGACCTAAGTCATCCAAAATTGCGGGCATTTCATCCTGTCTCTCGTGACTGGCAGGAGATCCAATCAAAAAGGCTAGGACTACAAGTTGTGAAGCATAACAAATACGGACCACCAAAGAATTACAATGATAAAAGCCCGCCAAAAGATACCATTTCCGTTAGAGCAGACGGCAACTGCTTCTTCCGGGCAATATGCGTCATTTTGACAGGCGCTGAAGATGAACATATGAAGATCAGAGAAGCTGTCACAAAACATGTGAGTGATCACCCGGATATGTATCGGTCATTTCTTCAAAGTAGAGGTGGTATGTCGCAATATCTGAGTAACATGAGACGGTCGCGTGAGTGGGCGACAGATGTCGAACTTTTAGCGACAGCAACGTTGTTAAAGACAGTTATAGAGGTATATTTTCCTTATCCCGTCAGTAAATCAGAAACGGAATATAGATGGCAAACTTTCAAACCTCTTACAAACCCGGATATTACCTATCCAGTTATTTATATTTCAAATAAACATGACCACTTTGATACTGTCCTGGATATTGACGATTCGGATTTAACCCATGGACATGGTCAAACATCGTCTGACAACCATGGTTTAAAAACAAACTACAATAGTATATACGGCGAACCAAAGCGTCACGAAAAAGATCAAAAACAGAACCATTCACATGGTGCCATTACGTTTTAAAACTTTATTTATTTATTTCTTAACTTTTTTATTTATTTTTTTATTATTATTATTATTATTATTATTATTATTATTTTAATTTACTAGTATTGATTTCTTTATTTAATTAATATTTATTTTTACAATTTTTATTATTATTGTTGTTATCATTTTAATTAATTAATCAATTTATTTATTATTTTTATTATTTATTTTATTGTTATTTTTATTATTTTATTTATTTATTTACTTATTTATTTATTTGTTTGTTTTATTTTATTTTATTTTTTTATTTTTTTTTTTTTTTGCAAAAAGAACCAAATATCAAAAGCTTAAAAATGCAAAAATATGACTTAGATGTTTTCAAGAATCTGTGATTTGTGATTTAGAAAAATGAATTTGTGTCGTGTATTTGTTTGTTTTGGTAAATTGTTTTAATTTTCTGTGTTTAATTTCATTTGTGTTTCTTTAATGTGCTCAAATCATTGTTATGTTACAACTTTTTCTGATCATGCACTTTTGCTCAAAGGGTTATCTGAACTTTTTGAAACATTTTTAAATCTGATGCAATGTTATGATGTAGATATTTCCATGAACTTATGTACTGTTAAACATAAAGAATTAAGACTTTATAAATCTGAATTGACATTACCAACAAACTAGTATTATTTAAGTACCCGTGACCTTATGCTTTGAATCATGAGAAATCGGAATTCTTTGAAAGCTTATGTACACTAGTATGCAATTAAATGATCAAGCATGTAGATGATTTAATTTCAAAGATGATCATGGTCGCTTAAAATTACGATTGCTGAAATATAGTTGCCATTTAATGCATCAACATAGATTTCATCATACGCATAGCCTTTGATCGTGATCTTTCTGTAGTTTTCTGTGATAAATTTTACGTATAAAATAAATTATCCGTCCATTTTATAAAAACATATCTTAACGTGCTTTGAAACATTTTTATTTTATCAGCAAATGTCCGTCTAGACAAAGGATTTAAATTTTAGTTGTTTGTAAGACTTGCATGTCAATGTATATTTCATAAAAATTGCTAATCACGTCAAAATTCCATTAAACAAATGGAATTACAATATTTCTTGAAGCTTTGTTTTTTTAAGCGATAGTTTAAAAAAAGCAAAGTCACATTATAATTTTTGAATAGCAGTGTTAAGGCGATAAAAGGCAGGAAACTCCACACATGGATTTATTATGCCTATAGAATAATATGTGTACAAAACAAATTACATTGGTTGATTTAAAAATGTAATTTTCTAATTAGATTAGTATCCTCAAGTCATCTTTAAAATCTTCAATCAACTGATGTGATTTTTCAGTCAACTTAAATCTTAAGTTTTAAGTCTACTGAAGTAATTCTTAAGTCAGCTTAAAGCTAAGTCAACTTAAGTAATCTTATAGTCAGCTTCACTTTTAACTTAAGTCTGAAGCCAACTGAAGTATTTCTGTAGTCGGCTTAAATCTTTAGTTTTATTGTCAGAAGTTTGCGATTGTCTGTGTATGTTTTTGGATCTGAAACTTGTTTGTTTGTTTTTAAGCTATATTATCTAATTCAGTGAATGACTCAGTATAAACAATAATAGTAATAAAATCATTGTATCATTATCAGATCAATAGATTTTGATCATTAATAAAAAGAGAAATATTTGATGGTTCAAAACTATTGTTTTTTATATAACCTCAATACATGTAGCTTATCATCTTCACCAGTTTGATTGAGTCGGTCATCATGTTACCTTCAAACCCCAAAGTAAAGTGCATTTTATAACAAGAAACTAGACGCTCCTAGCGTTGTATGTTATGCAGCAATACAAGTGAAAAAACATTCCTAAATAAAAAAAAAGAGAAGAAATTTATTTGGGATATTAGTCATAATTGACCAATTTGATTTTGTTTGATAAAATCCCTTTTCTCTAAAAAAATCTTCTAAATAATAAAATGCAAAAATTGATCTAAACCAAATTAAATAAATACTCCCTGTTGAGAAACAAAGAAAACTTTGAATAAACTATTTATCCATTTCGCATAACCTTTTCCCCGGCTGCAGACAAATTAATCTAAATATGCACGTACATATGATACCGAAATTTTCATACCAAAGCCTAGTAAAAAAAATGGCAATTACCTCAATTACATTATGCCACGTCTTGTCAGCTAAATGCCTGTACTATAAATTTATCGATAATAGCAGTTTTCTTGAAGTTATTTTATACTTTGTTATTTCACCAAATATGTATCATATATCAAATCGATGCATCCCCTCTTCAGAAAACTGAATTTCATTAGTTTGAATTGTTGCATTTACTACAAAAACTTTAAAAAAAACGAATTCAAATCACGCGTATTGTCAGCATTGCACATCGTTCTCTTCCGGTGCACCTGATCTCACCTACATTAACGGAAGTGTTTCATACATTGTATATTTGTTGCTAATTTTTAACCCATTCACCAGATCGTTATTCTTGAAATTTGTAACAAATCCGGTATCTTATGTCTTGCTTGCATTGTCACCATGTCTTAAGCGGGTCACAGGACATCACTTGGTCAAGGACATCGATGGGTCTAGGAAATCACATGGTCTAGGATATGGCTTGGTCATGGTTCGATCACAGTCTAGTTTTGTCATATAAGTTTTTAATATTCTGAACGAAATGTTCAAAGAAAAAAATATGCCGGCAATTCCCTATTGACGAAGGCTGACGATTTTAATTTTCTATACACGCTCATGTTTTCTCCACCATCCCGAATTCCCCACCTCGATCGATATAAGTGAAAGAATCTTGACCGGGGCATAGACACAATTTCCACTGTATTACATTTTGTTGATTAAAATAGAACAATAGAACAAACCGTCAAAAAGCAGACACTAAAATTTCTACCAACTTAGTCTATAAGACAACTTTGTTTTAGAATCACGCCTGTATGTGTACACTAAACGTTTACTTCTAATGTATTCATTAAAAAATATAGAATAATCAAGCTCTCGTATAAATGAATTCAGAACTCTCTCTCTCTCTCTCTCTCTCTCTCTCTCTCTCTCTCTCTCTCTCTCTCTCTCTCTCTCATAATAATAATTATTATTTTCTCCCAAGAAATTTATTGTTTATTGGTTAAAAAAGATAACTGAACTGCACTTTTTAAATGCTCACAAACAAATGCATGTATTGTGTGTGTGCTATTCAACTATAACTCTAAATGGACAAAAATAGCTTACTCTAGCTTTGTAACCAGTAACTATGCACTATTGATGTGTTTTTTTGTTAAACATGCTTGAAGCAAAATATTCTTTGATGATGATATTGATTATGTTTGTTTTCTCTTTGATCTATTTTTTAAATCAATCTTTCATTGTCTCTTGTTTAAGTTACGTAACATAAAGTCATTAGTTTACACAAACAACATTGAATCGATCTTTTGTATTTGATTTTTTTTTACTTTGTCAAAAAATTTTGCAATTAGATTTTTTTTCCGCTAAGCAATTTTTTCTCTTTTATTCTTTGCCTTTTAAACATGTAATGTTTTATAACCATCTTTGACCTGAAGTCGCAACTAGTCAGCAATACGGATGATGATGTTGACCTGTAAACGCAATTGATGATCCGGATGAAGTTTTTTACACATGCGCTGATCGATGTTAAATGATGTATCGCATTATATTACCGAGTGTATAAAACTTGTAAAGTGAGTTTGAATAACCGAAAACAGTTGGAAATTATCCGTCTATAATTACACGAGTTGTCGCCCTTTTCAGTTATTTCATATCTCGCAGACAATTTTTTAAAAAAATTATTTATCTATCTTTTATTATTATTCTTTATTATTATTATTATTATTATTATTATTATTATAATTATTTACCATTTTATCAAAGAATTTAGTATCATTAATCATGTGTCTTCTATGACATTTGTGTCTTTGTAAAAGCATTTTGTATCTCTTACGTTTCGTTAATAAGTATTTTTTTCAGAGGACATGTTTTCATATCATACTTATTTAAACTAACACAATGTTTGGTTAATTTTAGCTTGTTATTGAAGAAAATAAATTTATAAATACACTACATTGTTGATATTTGGTGACCACTGATGCTGAGTAGATAAGGCGTTAGGCTTCAAACACAAGGTGTCTCGACGCTATGGGTTCGAACCCTGTCGACCGCAAGTGAGAATGATTTTTCATTGCCATGGCCTTTACCGGTTGACTCGGTACTAGTATTATTGACTGAGTAGGGAGCGATGCTTATCTTTGGTGTTGCGGGTGAATGAACTAGCACTATGTGCTATGTACCATATTCGCGCAGTAGTACAATGCAGATCAGAAACAGTTACACACTAACGCATCAATTAACCTAATGTCAAGAAAAATCACCGAGATTAGTGAAAAATTTTCTCGTCACGAAAAGCTTAAAAAACTCTGATGTGATGTAAAGCAGCATTAACATTCAACCAATCAAAGTTGATATTTTTTTATTGTTAGTGACGATATTTATCATAAGATGCGACTTTTTTCTGTCTCGCCCTTGATGTATTAAAATGTTAATTAAAATCTAGATTTCCGTATCTGCATTGGTCGAACCTGGGTAATTAAGAGTTTTCCGATTCGTTAACTTGCATATAAGATAGCTTGACCACCCCAGCCCTTTTTTTTTTTTTTTTAAATTAAGAATGTTGTACACGTTGACATCGATTATCATGCACTCGACAATAGGCTAGGCGTATGTCGTGTCACAATTAATTTAAAAATGTCGTTTCTAAATTTAAATAATGTTATTGCAACTATATGAGCTTATCAAGACACGTAGTCTTGTAAACAATTATGAATGTGTATGTTGGTTGGTTGGTTTGAATACTGATTTACGTCAGCAATTTTAATTTCAGCTATTCGTGGAGAGACAATTTTTTAATTCTCGACGATAAATCCATACACAAGTTCATGTGGTATATGATTTTTGTGAAGGTGTTTCTGATTTGCTTTTGACTAGCGTGTCTTTGGAGTAAGTGTACTTTAATAGAACATCGCAAATAAACATCACAGTTCAGTCCATTATGCACTGATATTGACAAAATAGTAAGGGTCCACGTCAAAAAAAAAAAAAAAAAAAAAAAAAAAAAAAAAAAAAAAAAAACAAGCCCTATCTTACTTAAGATGGGCCAGGATCTAAACAATCAACAGTGGACACCTGTGGTTTGATTGCTAACACCTTAACAACTTGGCTATTGCCCCTGAATTCGTAAGCAATTTGGAAAAAATGGTTTCAAACAAAATAATTTGCTGTCCGATAGGGCAGATAATTTAATTATTTAATTGACATGTTTTTCTTCAAGGCAAAATATCTGTCCCCCGAGTGAGCTAATTCTGTTTACAGCTATTTTCTGTTAACATAATATTCGTATGTGGGAAGTCGGGGTTTGAACCCCGGTCGGGTTTGACCAAAATTTGAAAATTGGTAGTGACTCCCTGTTCTTTTGCCAAGCACTCGACATTAAGAAAGTCACGGGGTCCTCCGGATATACCTAAAAACCTATGCCTCGGGTCACAGCAGGCTTGGCAAACTAAAGAAACCTTCCTGTCCATTGCCCTAAGGGCAATGCAAAGGTAAAAATTTCTGCCACTTCACCTATAGCTGGTGAGGTCTTCGTTCCCAGTGTTCCATCATCGTTAAAATTAGTCAGCTAGCTTGTCGGTGGTGTTTATCTGGTTTCTGCAATACAATACAATATAAATAGAATGATCTTTATTTGATGTCGAATATGATTAACATTTACAACATATATAAGGTCGACAGAACTTGTACTCTACAAACATGTTAAAAAGGTTATAATAAAAACATACACATGCAAATATCACAAGTTAAATAAAATACATGTATTTACAACAAAACTTACAACATGAGAAGTTTCATAATTTTAAAAACAACATTTATGGACCAAAAAATTAAATAAATAAATAAATAAAATTAATTAATTAATTAAAAAAATTAATTTAAAAGGTGGTAAAATTAGGCAAGACCTACTTATATAAAAATGGAGGTAAGCCTAAAACGGAAAGCTAGAGAGCTAAAAATCGCTAAGCTGGGATCTAATTAGACTTGGTAGGTAGCTAAATAATTTGAACACGGCTAAGGGTTTTTCTTCATCATCGAAAAACTGATCGTTTCGATAAAATCTCGAATGAAGCGTAAAACAACATTCGGAACACCGGCAAGCATTATCGAAAGTTTGCATTTTAAAACCACACTGTAAAAGATAAAACTCGCATTTCTTTATCCATAGCGCAATTTATAAGAGGGCGGGAACATTCTACATTTTACCCTATGCCACGATATAAAATCATTTACAACGAACATGGCGACCCAGCCGTTGCGTAAATGTTTTGGAAGGCTAATTCACCAAAATCTTACAAGAAAATGTGAATTGATGGCTGATAATTATTCAGGAAGTACATTTTTGTTAAATGGAACGAAAAATCAGGTAATAAAGGTCACGTGTATACACGTAAAAATAAGTTTAATACATTACTTCTATAATTTATCACAGTATACTTAAATATAACACACGTTAGTAACATGTTAAAAATCCAGTTCCATACGGTCAAGGAAGGGTTATTGAGTGCATTTAAAAAATGATGTACTTCTTCGGTTTTTATTGTAAATGTCGCCCAAAAAATAAATTCGATCTGAAATCGGGTATATGTATGTTTCATAAGGTATATATAACTCTCTCTCTCTCTCTCTCTCTCTCTCTCTCTCTCTCTCTCTCTCTCTCTCTCAGATGAACCGCTTCATTTCGTTCGACCCAAGAGCAGGAGGTTGTTGGTCCGAACCCCTGGAGAGGTCATATATAAGATTTAAAAATTTGTGATACTGGTTTCAATTATTGCCTGGTGCTCGGCATTACGAGGTTAGATATTAACTTTTTTATTCGATCAGAATCGTGACATTGGTGAGTGTTTAGCTTGTCTGCAGTAGTCTAACTCTTTAAGCTAGCAGGTTAAAGTCGTTCCTGTTCCAGGCTAGCACAATGCAGACGATAAACACTCGCACATCTCGCCCATAAACTAACTTTTCTTAGATTAATCCTTAGAAATTAACAAACTTGCTTTCTTCGGGAATAGGTGAAAAATTGCAGATGAGATATTAAACAACATTGCAACTATTATTTTTCTGATTTTTCTGATAAAATTATTATAAATGATTACAAAAACGCGTCACATCTCTGTAGTATTGTTTGCAAACAGTAAACATGTTCTCTTTGATTATTAGAGGAAGTTGCATTGCGGTTAAACCCTACATTTTGACCTTTCTATGAGTTTTAGTAAAATGCATATCTACAGGTATGATTTTATCTGCAAACTTGATCATAAAACCTTTCTTACCGGATTGTGTTTGCACAAGATAACCCCTAATATGGAATTATCTGCTACATGTTTACCACTTGGGTAGGTTGAATAAGTTTACAAGATGAGGTAGGATGAGAAGATCGGAAAAGTTGACTAGGTGCAAATAGCGTCCGTAAAGAAACCGCATTAAGAACACAATATTTTACAGTGCGCGTGTACAAGACGCATGGGAACTGACCATTATACGTAAGGCCGGGTTGACTGAGTGCACAGTACATGTATGCCGGTGACAAACATATCACTTGCCCAGTCAAATTATCCTAACACTGGGTGAATTATTTGGTATTCTGTAATTTTAATACCGAGCGCTTGTCCAAGAAACAATATCTCAAATTTTAAAGTATAATGTGTGACGCCATCGGGGTTTGAAGTTTTGAACACACGACTTTGCAACCTCGAGACGGGCACTCTACCTGAGCCAAAGAGGAGTTCTAAGAAATTGATAACGAGAACAAGAAATCAATCTTATGGGTTTGGCGGTTTTTAGATCCATTAATGCCACCATTTCCAAAGAATTATGGGTAGATACTCGACCTTGATTTCAGTCATGACGTCAGATGATCAATCAACAACCTTTGGTGATACAATATTCGCTTTCTTGCTAAAATTTTTTTTGTTCTCATTATGTTAAATTCATCTTTTCAAAGAACAAATTGATAAATGTCATAGAAATTGACAAGTTTGCAACACCGACGCATAAATCCCATCTTGTAAATTTCAGAAAATTAGAAGATTTTGCCCGTCGTACATACCCCCGCCGGGTCATACTTGACTTTTAACTTGAGATTTGCTTCCTAGTGAGCTAGCACCTTACCAAAAACTTGCCCCGTGAGTGCAAGACCGGCCAAATAAAACACATTCGCACATCAGAAACATACATAAGCTTTTAGATTAATCCACAGATATGAATAACCTTGCTCTCTTCGCGAATAGCTGAAAAAATGCTGATGCTGCGTTAAACAACTTTACAACAAAAACACCGTCGTACATACTGTCTATGTTCGTATTATATTAATGAAGATACGTTTCATGCGATAAAACGACATTGACAAATTACCATGCATGCAGGACATAAATTGATACATGTATACATTTTAACCGGTAGATAAAGTATCGTTACGATCTGGTCATGACATGCTACACAGCTCTTACTCAAGGTTGATGCAGTCTTATCACAGTTAATAATACTTCTATATTTGGATCATTAAGTCAACGAATGCTACATTCTTATCACACAGGTACTTGGGGACAGGAGTGATTTTTTCCCGTTCATTTTGAACAATCTTCACGTATTAGAATGTATTTATGTATGACCCGGCCGCGATTCCAAACCCGTTTCTGACTCTGGAGGCAGACGCTCTACCACTGAGCCACCGTGGCGGTTCGAATCAATATAAATTTAACAAGAATATTTATTTATTTATTCATTTAACCGCCAGAGTGGCCAAGTAGTAGAGCGTCCGCCTCGATCGAAAAAAAATATTAATATTAAACTTCACACTTTTAAATCAAAAATTTACATTCACTATTTCATGAATAAAAAAACTTTTATTAGCAGAGTATTGGTAGAATTGTCGCTCATCCCCTTACATCGTATCATTACAAAGTGAATTATTGCTAAAGGAACTATATAATTACGTCATATCGTTCCTACTTATCTTGGCCTAGTCCGAGAGATCTGACGTCGATTTTATTTTACTTTTCGACTTTTGTAAAATCGTCGATTTTACAAAAGTCGAAAAGTAAAATAAAATCGACGTCAGATCTCTCAGACTAATCTTGGCCAAGCTTAAGGCGCGGTGGACAGGTGGTTCAGGCGTTTACCTTTAAAAACCCAAAGCGTCTCTCAACTATGAATCGACGGCAAGTGAAAATGGGATTTTACTTGTTGAGGGAATTTACTTAATGACTCGGTATCAGAATCAGACTAAGTGGTCTGTAATATTTATCGACGACACTGCGGGCGAGTGTACTATAGTACTTTTAAAGTCATAGGTGAGCGCTAGTACAAAACAAATCTCGCATACTTCCACAATCTAATGCATTAAGTAATTTAAGATTAATTCTTAAAATAAACAAGAAAATTACAAGGTCGGGAAAAGCTGAAAAAATGCTGATGCTTTCTAAAGCACCATTTAACTAACCAACCCTACGAATAATTACATTGTATGAGTTCGCCATACATTTAAAGCTGCATTAAGTTTTCCAAGGAAAAAATTAAAACGGTGCTAATCTAATCAATGATGTTCCTAATGGACACTGTTACATTTGGTTCAATGATAAAAGCTCGAATAAATACAGAAATAACAGTAATTTCGTAGCGAGATGTAGCATTTGGGATCTAATATTGGAATACATGTATGGTTACGTCATATAAAACCCGGGTCATTTAAACACAACTTTCAAAACGGTGAAATACGATAAATTAAACACAGAACTTCGTTGAATTTGTCATTTGGGACTTAGTAAGGGATACACAACACCATTTCAAATATTCTGGATATTAATGACGGGCAATTAATGCAATTTGTCAGGATCATTTTCGATTAATTGGAATTTCCGTACATCCGTGCGCATGCTCAAAGCTCATAATAATCATCGTTAAACATTGACCAACCGGTTACAGGATTCCGTTTATTTACAGCTAAAAGAAATTTTAGATAAAAAAATCTCACGGATCGTTCTTAAATGATATCTATTTAAAAAATATAAATTTTTAGAAAATCAAAAAAAAAATTCAGATAATTGAAAACCTTAAGCAGCTTTAAGGTTATCATGAAGCTCTGTTAAACTTTTAACTCTAAGAAAAATGTCACTTGGTTTCGGGATCATTCTAAAACTCTGCTGAAAGGGAATAAAATGTTCGAATTTCCTCTGGCCATAACACGCTTTATGCCTGGTGGCTGTGTAAACGGTACAAACAATCTCTATATAAAAAATCCTAGATTGTCTTGTTCCAGCTAGGTGTCGTAAGGAGCACCGTTTCGTTTCTTTTCGGATTGAAAATATTAATGGAACTGTAATTAACCTCGATAGGTGAATGATTTTGATTTAAATATTTTGGAAGACAAATCATTCACTTATCCGTTGAGGTTATTAACTTTTCTATGGTGGTATAGAGCACAAATATTTTACTCTGAAGCTAAATAGGGCGGCGCCCCTTCCATCATTAATACGAATCCCAGGTTTTTATACAGAAATTGTTCGGACCCTATACCAAGCTGCAATACATAAAAGTTTTAAGGATCAGAGGAAAATCGGACTAGGATTATTTAACAGTTGAACCGTTTTACAATGATGTCCATTGTCAATATGAATGCAAAACCTTTACAAGGAAACTAAAAAACGCGCGTTAGTTTGCCTTGCAAAGTTTTTGCATTTATATATTGACAATGAACATCATTTTAAAACGGTTCAGTTGATATATTTTCATTAAATATTTAAAAAAAACATTGATCTTAAAAATTCCCATCTATAACACATGCACATCGGGAGTCCAGTAGACACAGCGGCAAAAAAGAATGTACACCTGTATTTTAGACCGAGAACATGATTTTCGACTGAAATATAGTCCACAAATAACACATTATTTTATTGATATTCAAATTATAATAATAATAATTATTATTATTATTGTATCTAATATTCTCAAAAATACATTATGCTTATAAAACGTTCTTGTAAAATCTCGTAAATGCGCTTTTTAGCCGGGTCAGTCGTTTTTGTTTACCTATGATATTGTAGTTCCGGATTGTATATTGCATTTTATATGTATCCGTACACGGAGTCACGTGGTTTTTGTGATTTATAGTCGAAACGGAATGGCTCTCAAGCTTGGAGTAATTTCACATGGCAAATGAAAACATATACATGTATGTCGTAATTATTATTTTGAAATAATTTTCAGGAATCCAGAAGAGGTGTATACACGTGCGTCAACACTTACATTAAACAAGATTACCAATTAGATTTAAATGAACAAGCAAAAATAAAGAGTTATAATGTCGGCATATTTGGTGCTGGACGAGTTGCTTCAACTGTACATATTCCAAACATTTTGAAGAACAGGCGTTTGAATGTAAAGTGGATCGCAGACGACAACGCTCAACAAGTAGCAGACGTTCGGAACAAACTTCATATGCACAACATTCCATTTTTCACATCGAAAGATCGCGATGGTTTACTATCAGACAATAGGTAAGACTTTTATATCCTTGGTTGCCCTGCTTTATTCTAATTAGTGTCTAAATGAAGTCCCTATTCATTATCAAGATGTTTTAGATAAGAAATTAACTCTTAGACTTTTTTATCGAAAAATTGTTGTAAAGTCATCGGTTTTATAAATAAAACGAAAAAGTATTGCACAATCGTCTCTGATGGCTTAAAAAAAATAACCATTTTTAAAAAATATTATTTTTATCAATTCCAAGTCTAGAACAATATCTTTACTTTCAGCTTTGAAATAACCCTGCATTGAAATTATCAGTGCATTCCAGAGACTTGCTGAATATGAGCAAATTCAAGATTTTCCAAAGATTTTATCATGAGTATACGTCTGAGACAAACTAAAAAGCACCTAGTTTTTTTAAACATATTTTGTTTAATCATTAACCTTTCTTTTCAGTGGGGTTGGTATGGTGTAGTAATCAACCCTTTTATATTTAACTTATCTCCCTAAATGGCAAAACGATTACAAATTTAAAATATTTTGGAACTGCATTTTCCGTTCCTTAAAAATGAACATATTTTTAAAATCTCCATATTGATACTGAACATAACATCCCAGACTTAAAACCGAGATGCATACAAAAGTGTAAAGCTAATATTAAGTAACTATCAAGTTTGACGCAATAAAACACAAACATATCGATCCATATCCATGCAGGAAATTAAATAATTTTAGTTTTTGCTGTGACAAGAATAATTTCCCTAAAACGACAATTTTAAAAAGGAAAAAAAAACTTTATGGACAGAGAAAAGGTTCGGCGGAAGAAATCAGGAGATTCACTGTTATTTTCCTAGAAGTTTAAGAGCAAATTCTTAAATTAACAATTTATTGGGGAAAGGGGGATGTCGGTTAGCCTGATATTTTGGTGGCAGTGGTGGGGTGGGCACAGAAGAGCCAGGATGTTATATTTGTATTATTGTAGCCTTGATGCAGTATTTATCTTTACTCCCACGGAAACACACGCTGATTACATCTGCTCAAGTCTGAAAAAAGGTATCAATATAATAATAGATATTACGGATTTTGCTTTTCGCGACTGGCTTACATAACACATCTTACTTGCATGAATTTTATGCAAAATCATCTATTTCTTGTTGTCATAATTCCATATTTGGATGGAAATAGTGTTTAATTTTAAATATATTGCCAATAGTAAGAATCAGTTGGTTTGAGAATTTTTTCATCCTATATGCAACCAATGACATGAATTGGTCTAATGCTTAAATATTTATTTATCCCTCAACTGAAACCGCCACTGAATTGTGGTTTTATTTAGTTTTCATATATGCCTTTCATAATAATATCTCCATATGTTACATAAGTATTACAAATAATTGTACATTTTTGTGAACATTTTTAATAAATTTTATAATTTTATAAATTAGATTGAGATATAAATAAATAGTCAACTGCTGGTCGAAGACTTACTAATTGAAAAAAATAATAAAAATAAATAAATAAATAATTTAAAAAAAAAAAAAACTTATTTCGGGATTTTTGTAATCTTGGATATCGGCATCATATCTATCTATCTATCCATCTATCTATCTATCTATCTTTCTATCTATCTATTTATCTATCTTTCTTTCTTTCTTTCTTTCTTGTTGGGGTGGTTTAATTAGCCAATTTTGTGTCAGAAAACTCAAATAATAAAAATAAGGCTTGTAATCTGTTTGACTTTACCGAAAAATGATTTATAGATAATCAAGAATTAAACTGTTTACGTCTTTCTTGTCAAAAACAGTCGACAGAAATTTTGTACAAAATTTTTCAGATAATTTTTTATTATTGTTTTCAAAATTCTACATTGATAAATGGGCTACATACTCTTTTTATATATCTGAATGAAATATCTTTTGTAGGAAAGTCTGTGATGTGTGAAAAACCAACGGGTGAGACGTATACTGAAATTAAAACGTGTTACGAAACTGCAGAAAACAATGGGAAAGTTTTACTTACTGGATATATGAGGTATGCCATATTGCAAATAAAGCCGCGTTGGTTGAGTGTTCTAAAACACGCCTCGACCTACGGATCCCTGTGCCTCTCACCGTTCACCAGTTCGCTTGTCAAAGGTCGGTGGTATTCCCGAACCCTATTGTTACCTCCACCATCCCACAATTTGCCGCTCCATGACTTGAACGTAAAACTGCATTATTTTACTTCACTCTATACTGCAAATGCTTGCTTGGGATGTTATTTTTATACAAATAATTTACCTAAAATAAGATCTAGGAGATAGAAAATTTGTTAGCGGGTCTGTAAAATAGCTCGAATAACTCATCCGCTCTAAACTTTTTTAATTCAATCATGAAAGTACATTCAAAAAGTGGTATATGACACTACCGTCTGTATAAGAATAATGGTACATAGTCAAACCTTTTGGTTTAGCAAATTTATCATCAAAAACACAATAAACTTCACTTGAATGTGATGGCCAATGTTTTTATTAATGAAAGGCATCAGGGTGTGATTTTTTTTATTATTGTGTTGGTTTTTTTTATGCGAAAGAAAAATTAGGTGAAGCATTTTTTAAACCAATAAATTTGCTCGTTTTAAATTACAGGCGGAGTTGAAGCATTTTTTAAACCAATAAATTTGATCGTTTTAAATTACAGACGAGTTGAAGTATTTTTTAAACCAATAAAATTAATCGTTTTAAATTACAGGCGGAGTTGAAGCATTTTTTAAACCATTAAAATTGATCATTTTCAATTGCAGGCGGTTCGATCCAGTGTTTGAGAAAATGTATGAAGCAGCTCACAGTGGATTGCTGGGAGATTTACAAGTCATAAAGCTCACAACTAGAGACAGTCCAAAACCATCCTATGAATTTTTAAAAAACGCAGGTTTGTTTGCCGTGTTTATTTATTTATTTATTTATTTATTTATTTATTTATTTATTTATTTATTTATTTATTTATTTCTTTGTTTATTTGTTTGTTTGTTTGTTTGTTTTTACATCAGGGATAATGAAATAAGTTGTATGGTTTAAGGCCATTCCGCCCACTAGGCAAGCTCCTTTGCCCATCCGTTCACACTTGTGAATTGATAACGTAGTTGTTCCAATATACGTCTGACCTTATTTCTTTACATTTTCCTTCACAACCTTATTTAAATTTGAGCATATATGTAGCCGGGCTTCATATATAAGACTTGTAGATATAACACAATCCAGATATACAAATATATATAATTTATTTATGGTATGTTGATAATATTAAACATGATTTGATGTGGATCCGTCGTCCATATAATACATACAGAGGTAAAATGCCTACAAATATAGAAAATATACAAAACTTACTGAACGGATCGTACTGGATTAGGAAAACATAATATCATTTAATTTTAAAAATAGAAAGCAATAAATTTCTCATAAATGATTAAGAAATATAATTACACATACCAGTATTTGTAGAAAAAGTAAATTCTACTCGGGACAAGCTATATAATCATAAATATGCGTCAAATATTTATGCCTCCGATTGTGTCCAGCAGTGCAACCAAAGTGGCGGTAAAACTAATTAATATTATTATTATTCATTTCGTGACCATCATGCAATGTCGGTAATGTCCGTAACCAGTTCCGATGTCCAGTATAAAGTCTAAAATTAGTAACAAAACACATACACGTGACAGCACATATACAAATCCAAGTGGACATAGCACTGACAATACAAACACACTGACATAATATTTACAGTATAAACAACACAAACACAACAGCTAGCGCATTGTGTAACCTGGGTTACATATAGGCATCACCAATATCTATCTATCCGTATAAAATTTAGCCCCCTTGTAAAATTTTACATCTGTGGTTGAATTGTAATTAAACTTGGCACATTGTAAACAGACATAAAACGACACGCCATTTATCGCGTTTTGATGTGTTGCACAAAGTTCAAGGTCGCAAGCTCAAATGAAATTGGTCAACGGATGTTTTATTTTACCTCCGATTTTAGTTTGTTTTACTGTAATGTCATTAATTTGTGCTGTGCTCATATTTGCCTCACCTGTTTACAAGTTTTCAATTCAGATTTCTTTTTTAATTTACCAAACTTATAATGTTGTGACATGCTGGTTTTGAATGGATTACTTTAATAGAAATTCAAAACCAGCACATGGCAATGTAAATAGCCAAAAACAAATACATCCCGGATATATTGAACCCGCATATATTGAACTCCCGCATATTTTGAAATGACAAAAAATCCCCTGCAAAACACCTTCTTTTTACGGCCAACACATGACTCGTTTTTTGGACAGAGTTTTTATCAAAGCATTATATATATGTATGTAACATTTAATTAATTTACAAGTTTATACAAGTAATTGCTTTTTTGACAAATAAGTATTCATTGTTCGAAGCTACAATGTGTAAAATTGAGATTGAGAGTAGTATTAGATAAGAAACAGTGAGTTGAGTTGAGTAATTGTGTTCAACGTCCCAGTCAAGAATAGTACACTTATCTAGAGACGTCGCCAGCTGTAGGCTAAAGTGTAGAAATTTGCCTGTTTGTTGCGCTGAGCGAGCACTACCAACTGAAGTAGAGAAGAAACAGGAATATAAAGCGGAAAAAGTATTGGGAAAAGGGGAAAAGGATCAAACAATATTATGATAATCAAACACAAACATACCGGTCCAAGTTGATATTTCTATCCCAAATTGTGCAAATTAATTTAGACACCTAAATTCTACACGAGGAATATGGGAGGGTCAGCATATCCCGTCTAGCTAGCTACACTCACCATTTAAAAAATCAAAATTGAGAACTGGTCTACGGAACGTCAAATATATCCGCTATAATTTTGAATTCAGTGACAAATAAAATTGCTGTATGTTCCCGTTTCCAATTTCAAAAGCACGGAAACATAAATTGAATCCAAAATAGAGAATTGATAGAGTAAGAATTTTAAAAATAATATGGAAATATATAACACAAAATACCGGTTAAATTTTGATGTGCCATATGTGCACATTTCGGAAAATCATTACTCTTGAAAGAAACAAAGCAAATATCTGTATTCCTTGGTACCAGTTTAAGATGTAGGTCCTATAATAATAATAATAATAATAATTATAATTTATTGCTCAAACACAATTTACATTATTGGTTAAGGCAATACTAACTGATTAACAAAACTAACAAACATACAAATTTAAAATTTGGGGTAAGTCTCAAATAATATATTTAAGTATTAATTTATAATAAATCAATGTGCAACATCCAAAGGGTTTTGATTACATGTTACAAATACAATGTATTTTATTTTATTTCTCAATTTGCAGTTCACTTGTTGTTTCTGATGTCAAGACTACAAGTTATGAAGTTTATTATTTCTCTTAATATCTTTTTATCTTTATTATTTAATAAATATTTTATTTTTGATATATCTGACATATTCATAAAGAAAGGATTGTGATTGGTAATTTCTTTAAATAACATATTCCTATTCTGATTATATTGTTCGCAAGATAACAAGAAATTAATTTCAGTTTCAATTTGGTTTTTATTACAACTTAAGCATATTCTGGAGTTAACATCTAAATTATCATATCTACCCGCTTCAATAGCGAGTTTATGAGCACTTAATCTGAGTTTAGCAATAGTGGATTCTTTACGGGTATGAAGGAAATTAAGAAATGGGGGTTCAGGTTGTGATTTTATTAATTGATATAATGATATATCTGAATGTTGATTAAAAATGCAAGCTGGGAAATTCTTTAAGGACGTCAGAGATTATAATTTAATTATAAAATTTAATTCTAAGATTAAAGGTCAAGACCTTTGTTTCATTAGTTTAAATTTTTAAAGTTGAAAACATTCAGTAATAATTATTTTGGATCTATTTATTAAGACCTAATAAATTTGAAGGTAAAAAATCATTCTGATTTTGAACATGTGATACCTCGGTGATATTAACTGTTTTTAAACTTTTATTAATTTGAAAAAAAAAAATTAATTTTAACCATCTGCTAGGTAGTCAAAGTTTTATTTTAAATTTTAAATTGTTAAAATAATGGGATTTGATATTGTATATTAGAAAAAAAAATTCAGATTAAAAGATTAAATATATAGAATAAATGCAAAATGATTTTAAAAGAACGCAAGGAATTCATATTTTTATATACCAGCATAATAAAATTATTTAGAAAATAATTGCGTTGTTGATTAAAGAAAATTGTTGGCAGTTTAATTCATAGTTCATTATCTTGCCGTTTAATACTTTTTTGTCTGCTTCTATTGAGCATATTTAAATCTTTAAGTCTTTATGTTGTTTTCTTGCCGTCTGTGTAATTGTACTTCTAACGTTTTTAACTTTTAATAAAAAGTTAAATGCCTTATTACCATTGGTCACAAAACGTTTGTCTTTTTATTGTCTGGTCAAGTTATTTTCTTATTAACTTGTTAAGTTGTCCTAGTTGTGATGGCTGACGCCAACACATATTTTCAGTTACCAAAGTCTCTTTTCTACAGTTTCTTTCAGTTTTTGCTTGCCTCCGAATTCTATTATTTACTGATGATTTATTTATTTTAATTTTTTTGTGATTGAATTTTGCTAATTATTATATTGGCTATTTCAGTTACGTATTTTTGACTTTAAATTTCTATATTCGATTAAGGTTTTCAATAAGTATTTTGTATTCTTAACATATACTTCAGATCCATCTGGCTGCAATATCATATCTGATCTTGCTGTCCATGACATCGATTTATCCGTATGGTTAACCGGAAGTCAGGAACCAGAATCCGTCTATGTAGTCACGCATTGCCATGACGATTTTCTTAAGACAATTGATCAACCAGATACGTTAGCTATGGTATTAAAATATAAAAATGGGATAATAACAACGATGGATGTGTCAAGAGATTCGGCGTATGGATATGACATTCGAATTGAGGTACACAATAACACCACTAAAATTCTTAAATGTTTGATTTGTTGATATGGTTGCCACAGTAACACCATTAGAAATTCTAAAATGTCTTGTTCGGCTGTTATAGTTGTCACAGTAACACCATTAGAAATTCTAAAGTGTTTGATTTGATTTGGTTGCCAAAGTAACACCGTTAAGCCATTGTGAAATGTTTGATTGGTTGATATGGTTGCCACAGTAAAACCATTAGGAATTCTGAAACGTTTGTTTTGTTGATATGGTTGCCACAGTAATACCATTAGGAATTCTGAAATGTTAGATTAGATATAGTTGCCACAGTAACACCTTTAGAACATTCGTAAATGGTTGCTTAATTGATATGGTTGCCACTGTAACACCATTAGGAATTCAGAAATACTGATCGGTTGATATGGTTGCCACAGTAACACCATTAGGAATTCTAAACTGTTTGATCGGTTGATATGATTGTTTTATGGCATATCAGTAATTTTTCAGCTTTTAATGACGTTTTTGTTTTCGAAACAATTATTATTAATCTCAAGAATTTATGTTTATGTGGTGCGTGAGTTTGGAAGTGTTTTTGATTTACATTGTATATTAGTGCGCACTTATGCATGACGACCTTTCGAACGCAAGTGCATTCACCCAAAATAATCTGTACCGAACCAACTGATAAAGAAACATCTTTTCCACTTTGGGTCGAGCGGATCAACCCAATTAATTTTTTGATGAACCAGAGGACAACATAAAGCATGATAATAAGATAACAATAACGATATTATTTTATTAAAGCATAAGACACAATATTCCTAAAAGCTTAATAGAGATAGTAAACCACGTGCTCTGATGACGTAATAGAATTTATTTTTCATGAAAAAAATTATAAATAATTTATAGAATATTTAAATTACTTAATGAATGCTCACTGAGGGTAGGGAATATTTTTTTCAATTTTGTAGTATTGAGAAAGGTAACTCTTTAATTCAAAAAAAAATTAATAAAAGCGTTTCAAACTAATAAACTGTTTAGAAAGTGTAATTATCAGTACCATAACTACCTATGGGGCAACCGAGGCAACTGCCTCAGTGAAAAATTAACAAAGTACTTTTTCTCACATAAGTGATTGGAAAAATCTAAATTAGAAAATGGACATATTTTCGTCTGATACCCACCCACATACAATTTAAACTTTTAAAGTATCCTCTAACCTGGATTACGAGGTGTTGTTAAACAGTTTCAATGGTACAAACCATCCCACTTATTTTACAACAGCCTATTATACTGTATTATAATACCTTCCTTACCTGTGAAAGATGTAAAACATTGAGACTCTGTTGGTACTGTATGTCATTATTAGCTCACCTGAGCTGAAAGCTCAGATGAGCTATTGCTATCCATCTTCGTCCGTCGTGCGTCGTCCAACGTCCGTCGTGCGTAAACTTTTAACATTTTAATATTCTCCTCCAAAACCACCGGGCCAAATTAAATGAAACTTGGTAACCAAGAAAAAAAAAGATTTAAATTGCTAATAATCTTGAAAACTATTAACTTTTTGTATAGGCATGTATATTAGAATATTGTAGGTATTGACATGCTGATCATTTTGATATATGGTACAAGGACATATGTTGAAAGGTCAAGGTCACAGCTGCAAAAAAGATTTAAAATGCTTATTATCTTGAAAACTATTAACTTTTTGTATAGGCATGTATATTAGAATATTGTAGGTATTGTGACAACGATCATTTTGATATATGTTTCAAGGTCATAAAAAGTGTTAAAAGGTCAAGGTCACAGCTGCAAAAAAAAAGACTTAAATTGCTAATTATCTTGAAAACTATTAACTTTATGTATAGACATGCATATTAGAATATTGTAGGTATTGACATGACAATCATTATGATATATGGTTCAAGGTCATATATTAAGAGGTCAAGGTCACAGCTGCAAAAAAATACTTAAATTGCTAATTATCTTGAAAGCTATTACCTTTTTGTATAGGCATGTATATTAGAATATTGTAGGTATTGACTTGATGATCATTTTGATATATGGTACAAGGTTATATGTTGAAAGGTCAGGGTCACAGCTGCAAAAGAAGACTTAAATTGCTAATTATCTTGAAAAACAATTAACTTTTTGTATAGGCATGTATATTAGAATATTGAAGGTATTGACATGACGATCATTTTGATATATGGTACAAGGTAATATGTTGAAAGGTCAAGGTCACAGCTGCAAAAGAAGACTTAAATTGCTAATTATCTTGAAAACTATTAACTTTTTGTATAGGCAAGTATATAAGAATATTGTAGGTATTGCGACAACGATCTCTTTGATATATGGTTCAAGGTTATATGTTCAAAGTTTAAGGTCATACCAACATTGGAATACTAAAATTATTAATTATCTTGAAAGCTATTAATTTCATGCATAAGCATGTATATTAGAATATTGTAGGTATTGACATGGCAATCATATATGGTTTGAGGTCATATATGTTCAAAGGTCAAGGACATAGCTGCATAAGTATACTGAAATTGATTAATGATTTGGAAATTATTCATTGCACTACAGTTACTTCATGCATATTATTTAAGCTACTTATAAATGAAATGTGAGTGGATATATTTCTGATTAAGTGCACTTTGCAAACAGTTTTGGACAATATCTTCAGGTGAGCGTTAATATATATATATATATATATATATATATATATATATATATATATATAGAGAGAGAGAGAGAGAGAGAGAGAGAGAGAGAGAGAGAGAGAGAGAGAGATCTTCAATTCTTGCCTCGGTTTATTTAAGGGACTTGTTACGGTACTGATTATATGATTAAGACTAGTTTGATTTTGTCCAGAATTTCCCCCAGAATTATATGCTCTTTATTGTTATCGAATGTGTAATAGATGTATGTTCAGTGAGCAAATTTTCAAGATTTTCAGGGAATAGTTTTTTAAAAAACTTACAAAAAGTTGTATTATAGCCTTTATGAACTTTCAAAGTTTAGTTGAAAAATTATTATTAATACCGATTTGATTGTACATATTTCAGCTGTTTGGTTCAAAAGGAATGGCAACAGCAGAAAATCCGAGACAGTTGTCCTCTGTAATTGATGTGTCTGACGGGGGTAAAATGACACCGTATCATCATTCATTTCCACAAAGATTTGAGAAGGCCTTTGAGAATGAAATTACACACTTTGTTGACTGCCTTGATGGTAAGAATTAAATTATATACACACAATATAATTAGGTGATTAATAGCTGTTTAAAGGGAGATAAATCGATCGATTGCGTGAATAGTAATTTATTGGAGTTCGTTAAATTTGATTGCTGTTCAGTTGTGTAGAAAACAATTTATTAGGTAATGCAGGAAAAATACATTGTATAATTTTATACAAAATAATTATCTAAAACACCTATTAAACTACAATTTTGGTTTAGCCTAGATCGGTTGAACAACAAAGGTCTGGCCATTTTAAAGCTAGAAAAAGTCCACAAAAAGTCCCTAATCGTCAAACAAGAAATGTTTCTATGGCCACCATCTTAAACAAAAAAAAAAAAAAAAAAAAAATTAATTAATTAAAAATTGAACAATGGTTAAAGCTATTTGAGCTTGTATGGAAGAATTTATTACCATATGTGATCTTTTTAAATATTGTGGAATTTTTCCAATGATAATTGTTGAACAAAACAAATAAAGGGTGTCTTTATATTTGTTTCTGGTCCAAAGGAGATATGGATGAATTTATCATAAATATATATATTTATCACATAATAGTCTTTTCAAATGTTTTGTATGATGCTTGATATTATATTGGCATTTTCTGTATTTCTATTATAGGTAAGACAACACCGTTAGTAACAAAGTCGCAGTGTTTGATTGTAGCAGGAATCATAGAGAAAGCTGTCAAGTCTTACAAAGAGAACAGACCTATACGATTCTGATGAAACTTAGGTGTCTTATTTGTAATTTTTATTATGTAATCCATTAAACCATTGTTCATTCTAGCGCTTCATTTGCTCCGAAAAACAGAATTCTGATCCCTAAATACTGTGTACTACCCGGATTCCTTCAGGTCTAGTCTTTTTTGCGCTTAATAAGTTTTAATTAATAAATCTTGATTATTTTATTACCCTTGGTGACGGTGTTGTTATAGTTATGTTAAGCTTCAAAAACTCATTTTCAGAATAAAATATTCGGGGTCAAGGAAGATGTTAGTCCTGTTTTTCGGTAACAAATGTTAAAAGTTAGGATGAGGATGACCCCAAAAACTTTAGTTTTGGATTTGGATTGAGCACTTGTATTAGTAGAATAATTACAAATTCAGAACAAATTTGAAGAAATTTAAAGGTTATGTAGAAAACATTACAAGTGCTCAATAGGTTAGGTTCATTGCTGCCTCCAAATTTAATTATATTTGTCATTTTCCATTTTTGAATGTATTTTATGATTAATTTCAAAAACGGTATATGAAATTTGTTTATAAATATACAGTAAGAAAGAACGGTACATAATTTCAACCACCAATTTAAACATACGTTCGAAACTAATCCGTAAGCTCAGTGTTCAGCCTTTGACAGGTATATACCCTATTTCAAATTTGTATAGAAA
Organism: Tegillarca granosa; assembly: GCA_029721355.1. NCBI lineage: Eukaryota > Metazoa > Mollusca > Bivalvia > Arcoida > Arcidae > Tegillarca > Tegillarca granosa. The sequence goes on along the minus strand of CM056602.1, from coordinate 20,301,447 downwards.
AAGTACAAGAGATTTCGAATTCGCTATTTGTTTATAATTGTACCGCAAGAAGAACCTGTTACACAATTTTACTTCCCAACTTGAAAGATAAAATTGTTTAAAATTATAAGGTATGTGATGACTAAGGTAATAGTTACTTGTATTATGTAATAGTATTGACAGTAGGTGTTGCTAAATATCTACCTGCATTCACTTCAGATAGACGTTGATTTAAAAATGTTTTAAAAATGACAATAACAAAAAATAAATTTTCAGTAATATTTTTAGCTCAACTGGCAATGGCCGCCGTTAATATGAATAGCAAAAAGTAATAAATGGCCAATACAAATTTATATATCATACAATTTGGTTTAAATTTGGTATATAGACAGTAGATATATAGCCATTTCACATACGTATCATTTTTTTCTGAAACATTTTAGCTCAACTGGCAATAGCTAACGACATGGCTGTCTGAAATTCTCATTCAAATGAAGTGCCAGTTGAGCGATACAGGCCCTTTTGGGCCTCTTGTAAAATTGTTATAATACTTACCTACATTGGTTTAGTACAATTATACTTACCAACATTGGTTTATTACAGAAATTACAAAAAACATAAATTTAAAAAAAAAAAATTTAAAATTGTTACCATACTTACCTATTGGTTTAGTGCAATTATACTTACCAACATTGGTTTTATTACAAAAAATATAAAAAATAAATTTTTAATGATATTTTAAAATTGTTGCCATATTTACCTACAATGGTTTGGTACAATTATACTTACCAACATTGGTTTTATTGTGAAAAGGTTTGTCAGTTTTCTTTCCGAATAAAGACGATTTTCTTCGGTTCCCCAGTTTTCTTCATTATCCCAGAACTGGCAGCCTCAGTATAAGTGGAAGAATTTCAACTGGGGTCAGATGCACGAGTACTCAACCTTACCTGCCTCAACTCCTTTCTTTTTTAGAACTTGTTAACATAATTACCATGACAACTAAATTTTTAACTATTTTTGTATGAACTTTTTTATTTGCGGTTGTACACACTGGGATTGCAACTGAACATTACACTATGTTGATCTTGAATTTCTGTATTTTGTCCACATAATATCTTATACCTAAAAAACAAAGAAAAATTATGCCATCAAATATTTTCCATAAAAATTCGTCATTTCTTAATAGTTTTTCCTTTTTGTTGGCAGGCTAAGTCAAATTGGGGTGGAATGGAGTAACGATGTTTTACGCCCCAGTCAAGAATCTTTCACTTATTTCGAGACAGTCAGTTTTAGGATGGTGGAGGAAACCGGAGTGGTCGGAGAAAACCACCGACCTTCGGCAAACGAACTTACAAACTTTCTCACACTAGGAACTGTCCCGAGTGGGATACGAACCCAGCGGTAAGTCAAGAATCTTTCACTTATTTCGAGACAGTCAGTTTTAGGATGGTGGAGGAAACCGGAGTGGTCGGAGAAAACCACCGACCTTCGGCAAGCGAACTGACAAACTTTCTCACACTAGGATCTGTCCTGAGTGGGATACGAACCCAGGCGGTGAGAGGCACTGTGATCCGTATGCGCGCGCTTTAGACCACTCGGCCACCGAGGCCCCTAAGTCAAGAGAAACCGTAATAAATACAATAAATCTTTAATGGGCTTTAGTTATCATTACTCCATTCTTTCGGTTGAAAAAATTAAGAGTTTTAACTATATACATTTTTAATTGCTTGTAACTGCAATACCGTAAAGTACTTTTTTCTTTCATCATTTCAGCTGTTTTTCTAAATTGAATATGCTCTCATTAAAATTAGTAAACTTGGTTAATATACATGTCATCTCTCTTATTTCATAGTCTTGTAGTTCAACACAAGTTTCTCTCTAGTAGCGGGGGGGGGGGGGGGGGGGGGGGGGGGGGGGGTGGGCCATCGGTGGCCGGATGATTTATAGCGTCGCGCTTATAATCACAATTCTTCTCACCACCTAGGTTCAAATCCCAATCGGTATAGACCTTAGTGTCAGAAATTTTGTCAGTTTGCTTGCCGAAGGCCTGCATTTTCTCCTAGCACTCTGGTTTCTCCATCGGCCCAGAATTGACCCTGTTGATATAAGTAAAAGAATATTGACTGAGCTGTTAACATCTTTACTAACTCAACTTTCCGGTACTTTATGCATATCTTTACTAACTCAACTTCCCGGTACTATATGCATATCTTTACTAACTCAACTTTCCGGTACTATATGCATAACTTTACTAACTCAACTTTCCGGTACTATATGCATACTTTACTAACTCAACTTTCCGGTACTATATGCATATCTTTACTAACTCAACTTTCCGGTACTATATGCATATCTTTACTAACTCAACTTTCCGGTACTATATGCATAACTTTACTAACTCAACTTTCCGGTACCATATGCATATCTTTACATAACTCAACTTTCCGGTACTATATGCATAACTTTACTAACTCAACTTTCCGGTACTATATGCATAACTATACTAACTCAACTTTCCGGTACTATATGCATATCTTTACATAACTCAACTTTCCGGTACTATTTGCATAACTTTACTAACTCAACTTTCCGGTACTATATGCATATCTTTACATAACTCAACTTTCTGGTACTATATGCAATATCTTTACATAACTCAACTTTCCGGTACTATATGCATAACTTTACTAACTAAACTTTCCGGTACTATATGCATAACTTTACTAACTAAACTTTCCGGTACTCTATGCATATCTTTACATAACTCAACTTTCCGGTACTATATGCATATCTTTACTAACTCAACTTTCCGGTACTATATGCATATTTTACTGACTCAACGTTCCGGTACTGTATGCATACTTTACTAACTCAACTTTCCGGTACTGTATGCATACTTTACTAACTCAACGTTCCGGTACTATGCATATCTTTACATAACTCAACGTTCCGGTACTATATGCATATCTTTACTAACTCAACGTTCCGGTACTATATGCATACTTTACTGACTCAACTTTCCGGTACTATATGCATATCTTTACTAACTCAACTTTCCGGTACTGTGCATATCTTTACTGACTCAACGTTCCGGTACTATATGCATATCTTTACTAACTCAACTTTCCGGTACTATATGCATACTTTACTGACTCAACGTTCCGGTACTATATGCATATCTTTACTGACTCAACTTTCCGGTACTGTATGCATATCTTTACTAACTCAACGTTCCGGTACTATTGCATATCTTTACTGACTCAATTTCCGGTACTATATGCATATCTTTACTGACTCAACTTCCCGGTACTATATGCATATCTTTACTGACTCAACTTTCCGGTACTATATGCATATCTTTACTGACTCAACTTTCCGGTACTATATGCATATCTTCAGTCAACAATATTGGATAACAGTTGTTTCCCTTGTTTCGTGCTTAAGGAACGACAAGTTCTATTACAAAAATGGAAACCAATTTCTCCAGACTTATACTATTTGTCTTACTTTTACTTGTATTTGTAAACAAGAACTATACTTCCCTGGCCAAACACGAGAATTGTTTTCCGTGGTGTCGTCGGCCCTTACTGTTTGGCTTGGTAGAAGTATAACGGACTGAGTGGTCTGAGATGTTTATCTGACATTGCGTTAAGTGTATAAGCACTGTAATGGTCCATATAGTGCGCAGTAGTACAATGCAGATCAGAAACACTTGCACACTAATGCTCCAAAACGAACTTGTGTTAAAATAAGTCCTTAAGATTTAAAAACTGTCGCGTCTCGAGTGACTGAAAATTGCTATGTGACGTAAATGAACATTCAACCAACAAATGCTATACTTACCCATTAGGATCAAGTTTCCTGATTTCTACACTTCTAATATGAACAGAGTTGTTTACTCCTGATCTTTGACCTTTTACAAACTTGACCTTGACATTGGACACGTGCGTTAAGATTGTTCTAGAAGTTATGACATGTTGTTCAACGCTACTTGCACTAAATGTTTTCATTTCTCTATATAAATTTAAAAAATATTATTATAAAAAATTTACTGTATCAAAAAATATCAAATACGGCGAAACACGTACAACAATCATAAAATGCTTTAAAAGGATGAAATTTCATACACAAATTATATTTTTTTCAATGTGAAAAAGAAATTTTTCAGAACTACATGAATGCCCCACTTGCTGATATTTATCTGTATTTTCTAATCTTCAAAGGTCATTACTCTCAAGAAAGTGGGTCCATTACAACAAAGCTCGAACGGTTTCTGAGCATAACAAAGATACATAACAAATATCATTTTAATATATTGATCAATACAAGAAAACAGTTTGGAAAACTAATAATGACCGCACGGTGTATAACACTACAAGTATATTCCCGGTCATTTTCTTTGTATGGGACATAAAAGAAGTTATTCCTCTATAAGATTTAAAACCGTTACAAAAATGATTACATTTATGTAAATTGTTATACAATAAAATCTTAACGAAAGCCTACATGTATATATATTCTACCTGACAATTATGCTGCTTTCTAAAAAAAAATGTCCCAAATATTAAATTTGCCGCTTAAAATTTAGAACTAGTCTAAATACAACCTTTACAATTCTTTGAAGCGTAGAAAAACAAATTAATAACTCTCTTCTGTCTGACAAAATTATACATTCAATATATGTATGTTCAATACCTGTTGAAATTAATTTCTTCGCTTGACACATTGTTTCCGATGAAAGTTATGAAAAACTTTCCAAATGTTTCATTCATGGAAGAGGACATGTGTACTTGGACAAAATACTGGTTACCTAGGAAACAGAATAAAGACGTTTCAGTAAGTTTTTAAACATGCAAACTCTGCAATAAACGCTAGAGCAGTAGTAATGTCTCAGTGACCTAAAGGTAAAGCATCTTGATAGGGGTTCGATCCCTACCGGATTATTTTGAGTCTTTAAACTTGAATACTGCTTTATCGTCTGGCGATCAGATTTGCGGCTGGTTAATCTGAATTCAGGATAATGTGACTGGGGGAGTGGTTTGTCTAAATGCGGCATACAGCTTACTCTCGGAAGAACAAATTCACTTCCATGCACGTTGGAATGAGGCAGTCCATAAACGCATTTACTAATATATACAAAAATCTTCTTTTTGGATTAATCTACTAGAGAAATCATTATACAGAAAATAAAATATAAATCATATTTAGTTCAAAAATTGCTGATGCTACGTTAAACAACAGTATCTATGTGTAAACGTGGTGTTTAAACAGTTGTAAGAAATGCAGACTTGAAGCTGAAACAAAATAAACTTCTAAGAAAGATCACATTTCTACCGGAAGAGTTGCCTTGACTCTAACGCCATGTAGACCAATGCGACATATTAAGAGAGAGAGAGAGAGAGAGAGAGATTTGAGTTGAGTTGAGTAGAGTAATGGTGTTTAACGTCCCAGTCAAGAATATTTCACTTATATCGAGACGTCGCCAGCTATACGCGAAAGTGCAGAAATTTTGCCTGTGCGTTGCGCTGATGGCATTCCGAAAGAACCGTGACTTTCATTTCGTAATGCCGACTGCTTGGCGAAAGAACAGTCACTACCCACTTTCAAGTCTTGGGTCAGACCCGGTCGGGGTCCGAACCCACGACCTTCCACTTACGGAGCGAGCACTCTACCAACTGAGCTACCGCAGTGGCGTAGAGAGAGAGAGAGAGTGTGTGTGTGTGTGTGTGTGTGTGTGTGTGTGTGTGTGTGTTAACATACAAGCGGAGTAAGGCAGTTTTAAGGTCTAGTCAAAAATCATGATCAGAGCGGTCAGTTAACTGTAATGGTTGAAGAAACCGAAGTTCCCGAAGAAAACCACCGACCTTTGACAAGCGAACTGATTTTCCCTAATGTGATTCAAGTTTTTTTATGGCTAGCGCTGTTGGAGTGCTTTGGACCACCCTACAATCGATGTCCCTTATACAAGTTGAGGGGGACGTCAAATAAATGTGGACGTATGTCAATAACTACTAGTTCAACGTTGTATGCGAAAATTTCCGTTTTATAATAGGTGTACTTCAATTTTATCCGTAATGAAACAAACATATACTTTAGTGCACTTAAAAATAATATGAACTATATTTCCTGTAAAAAAAACTATTGAGACCAAATTCTATATTATATTACGTATTGTATTATACATATCTCTTCGATATTTTCGTCAAGAACACGGCTTTAAGAAATAAAATTTTGATCTGTTGAAGTTATAAAGTGTTGGTCATATACGACCAGAGTTTGATATCTTCCATACAAGGAAATGAGCAGAGATGGTGATGATTTTGCCGTAGTATCTTGCAAATCGGACGTTTTCGCGTTCACTTTCTATAAATTCGCTAAGTAACAAGAAGAGAAAATAAATCGTTCGCGAATATTTTATTATTATATGTTGGTATTTGACTTGAATTTGCATTGATCATGTGTCATATTCTAATTTTTTTTTTTTTTTTTTTTTTTTTTTTTTTTTTTTTTTTTTATAAAATAAGATTATTGAAAATTTTGTATTCGACAGCTATGCAAAATTTTGAATATTTTATTACAATTTTTATTTATTTATTTATTGTATTTATTTTATTATATTTTTTTAATTTTACATATGCCATATAATCTGACGATGCGAAAATAAAAATATACGCGAATATCTTCGAATGACGATACTCGCGAAAAATAACTGACGCAAAAATTTGATGGAGTAAAACGAAACAAATAGTCGGAAACGCTTATACGAATGGCGTTGTCTGGTACACAAATCGCCGTTTTTTTAATAATAATAATAATAATAATAAACACTTACCACAAAACGGCGATACGGAGGTTGTAGCTAGATAATAAGATCCCTTTTGGCTGGATCTATCTACGTCATAACCCATACGTGGACACAAGCCACCTTGACAGCCATTGCAATGTCCAGAATCGAAATCCGAAAAGGAACTACAAAAATGTCCGTAAAATTTACATGGCGAGTTGATCGATTCTGTGAAGTATTCATATGATCTTAAATGGTTACACCAGAGAGGACTATTTACAATACCTGAAATACGAAAGAAACTCTTGTTAAATGGTATAACCTATGGGTATGTAATTGGTTAATGGAGTAATTTTGTTTAACGTCGCATCAACAATTTGTCAACTATTCGCAACGATAGCATGTTTACAAATATAGAAGAAATGACCTAAAAACAAGTTCGTGTAAGTGTAAATTGGTCTACCTTGTCTGCGACTTTTTAAGCGCTATAATCTGTAAACACGCCTTAGACCGCTTGGCTACCCAACATTATGACAGACATGTTAGAAAGTGAAATAAACGGCTAACAAAAATCCGAATAATACCTAAATGGATTTTATATACCAACTATACATGGGCATAACATTTTTTATTTCCTTAAACCTCCCGATTTTGTTTGTTTGTTTTTTGTTTTGTTTTGTTTGTTTTGTTTTCTTTTGTTTTTTTTTGTTTTTTTTTTCTGGGGGGGGGGGGGGGGCTCGTTGGCCTAGTGGTCTACGGATCACAGTGTCTTTCACAGCCCAGGTATGAATCCCGTTCGGACATAGCATACTGTGTTTTTTCCGGGTAGTCTATCTTCACCTACCGAAACAGACATCCTCGATTTAAGTACTAGAAGAAGAATCTTGCCTTAAAAAAACACATTTACTCCACTCTACTTAATTTCTTTTCTTTTCCTTTTTCATCAAAATGGAACACAGTTGCTCAAAAACGATATTTTTACTATTATAATGGATTTTACAAAAGAAATACACGTTAAACCGTTCTAAGAAAAGCTCAATTAAGTTTTTAAACACTTTATAAACCAAGATGAAAAACAAACTTACTTGCTACACCTCCATGTAACAAAGCATTAATAGAACTAGGAGTGGGTTCTTCGCAACCTGGTTGGTGTTCTCCACCATTTACATAGAAGTCTACGTGACCAAGAGCTGTTTTCAATCCATAACCTGTGTCAAAATTTACATGGTAACACATAATAATATTCAGTTAACGATCAGCATTAAACATTTTATCCCAAAAACAACAAAACATAACATGTAAAAGTATTTTATGCAGCGTGATGTTGAATTTAATTTTTTGGACTAAAGTCGCCTGGCCTCGCAAAAAATACCGGAAATCAGTATAAACACTTACCCGCAAACCCCTAGAAATCAGTATAAACACTTACCCGCAAACCCCTAGAAATCGGTATAAACACTTACCCGCAAACCCCTAGAAATCAGTAAAAACACTTACCCGCAACCCCATAGAAATCAGTATAAACACTTACCCGCAAACCCCTAGAAATCGGTATAAACACTTACCCGCAAACCCCTAGAAATCGGTATAAACACTTACCTGCAAACCCCTAGAAATCGGTATAAACACTTACCCGAAAACCCCTAGAAATCGGTATAAATATTACTCGCAAACCCCTAGAAATCAGTATAAACACTTACCCGCAAACCCCTAGAAATCGGTATAAACACTTACCCGCAACCCCATAGAAATCAGTATAAACACTTACCCGCAAACCCCTAGAAATCAGTATAAACACTTACCCGCAACCCCATAGAAATCAGTAAAAACACTTACCCGCAAACCCCTAGAAATCAGTATAAACACTTACCCGCAAACCCCTAGAAATCATTATAAACACTTACCCGCAAACCCCTAGAAATCGGTATAAACACTTACCCGCAACCCCATAGAAATCAGTATAAACACTTACCCGCAAACCCCTAGAAATCAGTATAAACACTTACCCGCAACCCCATAGAAATCAGTAAAAACACTTACCCGCAAACCCCTAGAAATCAGTATAAACACTTACCCGCAAACCCCTAGAAATCATTATAAACACTTACCCGCAAACCCCTAGAAATCAGTATAAACACTTACCCGCAAACCCCTAGAAATCAGTATACCTGCAAACCCCTAGAAATCGGTATAAACACTTACCCGCAACCCCATAGAAATCAATATAAACACTTACCCGCAAACCCCTAGAAATCAGTATAAACACTTACCCGCAACCCCATAGAAATCAGTATAAACACTTACCCGCAAACCCCTAGAAATCGGTATAAACACTTACCCGCAACCCCATAGAAATCAGTATGAACACTTACCCGCAAACCCCTAGAAATCAGTATAAACACCCCTAGATATCAGTATAAACACTTACCCGCAAACCCCTAGAAATCGGTATAAACACTTACCCGCAAACCCCTAGAAATCAGTATAAACACTTACCCGCAACCCCATAGAAATCAATATAAACACTTACCCGCAAACCCCTAGAAATCGGTATAAACACTTACCCGCAAACCCCTAGAAATCGGTATAAATATTACACGCAAACCCCTAGAAATCAGTATAAACACTTACCCGCAAACCCCTTGAAAACTGAACCATCAGTATGGATAATGTCGACAAAATCAGCATCACTTGAATCAAGTCTGGTGTCCGGATCAGGAAATGTGAAATGAGGCTCTGCGGGATCTAGTCCTATACGGATAGAAAGAATTAAACACATCAGAAAGATATATATAGAACTGCCATGGAAGTAGCGAGAACAGCCAAAATCCATAAGCAAACACATTGAGAAAAACGCTGACTTTAGACGGTTGATTGGTTGGTTGTCATGTTGTTTAACGTTGCATCAGCTATTTTTATCATTCTCGACAAAAACAAGTTTCAATAAGCTCAAATTTGAAGTCCTACAAGTCATACTTGTGTATGATCCGACGGAGGTTAGAGCCCACGACCCCCATTAAATGCATAGGTATATAGGGATATATTCTTCTAATATCGATCCTCTATCCGATACTGTTATTTATTTCAAAATTGATTGAGTGCTTTAGGTTAAATCCCGATAAGTACTCAAACTATTCTGTTCATTGAATTAAATGTTCGTCCAAAGTCGGGAGTTTTATAATTAGCAACTCCAGAAAGTGCTTTTTTGTATTCCTGGCCCCAGTTTCACAAGCATTTAATCAATGTAGTGTACATTCAACTCAGATTAGGGAATATTTCAATGTCAATTATCAGTTAAAATTGAATTTCTAATGTTACATGTAAATTTGTTGAAAAAAAAAAACAAACATTGACTTATAAACTTCATTTATCTATCTATCTATCTATCTATCTATCTTTTTATTTTTATTTTATTTTATTTTATTTTATTTTATTTTATTTTATTTTATTTTATTTTTATTTTTATTTCAAAAAATATTGATGAGAGAAAAATAGGATTATTTGACTTGAGTGTAGATTCAGTTAAGTGAATGATTTTGAAACTGGGACAATATTAATGATTCTTAATTTGTTTAATTATTGATTGCGAAGTATCTTTATTAACTACAAAATTTTTCTACCATGTGTGTGTGTGTAGATGGGTGGGTGGGTGCGAACGTGTGTGCGTATTGAAGAAAGAACCGGCAGATATTGTCGGCCTAATGTTTGAAGTTATTAATTTATAATCTTGTGTGGGTAACAAACCTGTAATAACTTGGACAAGCTTCCGAACTTGATAAGATCTTGGCATGAAAATTTAACGTCTAGTCACGCCTACCATAGAATATTTAGTGATTTTTCAATTATTACATCTTTTTTTTATCAAATATAACACTTTTTTCAGAAAAAAGTCGAAATGTAATGTGAACCATATTTTATCTATAATATACGCTATATGTTTATCGAAAATGTCTTTTTGCCTCATTCAAGACTCGTTCACATAATTATGTTAAGTCGGTAAATAAAGAGGTGGGCAAGAATACCTGAGTTCCCGGTGACAGCCGCCAAACTGACGCTAGCAAACCGACAAACCTTTAGGCACTACCACTTGAGCGTAATATAAGCCCAGCAGAAAAAGGCACTTGGGTCCGTAAACGGGCGCTTTAGACCATTTGGCCACATAAGGCCGAACAAAAACTAAATAGATAATTATGTTTATTTCGATAAAATAAAAATAGAAGAGAATTATTATGAAATGCATTCAATCTAACAAAACCAGAAATGCATTAATTAAACACTTAAAATATTTCTGAAAAATAGAAAATATAATTATCAAAATGCGGAGAAAAATTTTGTTCAAAAATAACGTTTATTTTGCTGTAATGTAACACATTACTGTTAAATTCAATAAAAGGCCTATTTATTGATTCAAAAATGAATTCAATTAGATAAAATATCCATATTTTATCGGATGAGTAATTTTTATCAATTTTTCACCATATGGTATTTCCCAATATCCATACAAGTATGGTCGTGTAAACGTTAGTCTGCATTTAGTACTTTTCACAAGCTTGCGTGTAGTTTCAAGTAATTTGCATATTCGACTATTAATAATAAAAAAAAATCTTGAATCAATTTTTGCACATGTTTATTTAGTTTCATAAAATGGTTGATTGCAGTGTTGTATAACGTCCCATGAGCAATTTTCAGCCATTAGTGTCAAGAACATTTTGTATTTTTAACAAATTTAGTTTAAATTGCATTTTCTTTCTGTATAAAAGTAAGTTTTGATATTGTACATTCGTATAAAAACGAACACCATTAATAATCTTCACAATCATGTTTGTACATAGTATCTATAATAAAAGAATAAAATAAATATGGTCACAATTGGAATACAGAAATTTGGTTTTCGTCAATAGTGTAGTTTTTTCACTCACATTTAGGCGAACAGTTTTGTTCGGGTGGAAACAGTAGAAAATCACTAAAACCTAATTAAAATTAGGATATGTGCCCGAGAAAAATTCGCAGTGAAACTCTGATAGTGCCGATAACAATGAGGGGTGGGGGTGGGCAGAAGGCCTTAAACGCCATTCTCTGTAATCAATACCCCCTACCCGCTCCAAATTTGTTGCGCTTATTATGAGATATAGTGCAGTAAATCTACTAAGTTCTTCTATCTTGTAAAGTTATATTTATGCTTGGTTTGTCACGGATAAAGATGTTATAACCACTTAGCCACGGAGGGCGTTAACCAGTAAAACAAATATCAGACGAGTACAATTTGTGCTAAACACTCTCACTATCTTCAGTATTCAAAGGTTTTCTTTACAAGTTTATTTGTTTTTATCTTGTAAACTTCTCATATTATTGTGTCTTATCAGCATAATTTGACAGTGTATGTTTGTGTTTATCAGTTTCCTTGGTAAATATGATGTTATAGTTCAACAAGTCTAACCTGGCCCAGTCTGACCTCTCATTTAAATATCAATGGTCCTTACCGATTTTGTTAATTAGGGGATACAGCATACTTACGTGATGAACAGTTTTTAAGTAAATGTATCTTCACTTTATGAAATATCTTATCTTGTTCTCTCCTATTTAAACAGTGGACTTGTCCTAATGCACCATTGGTGCATATGCAAATTAGATGGTTCAAACGGGCTGATTAAATTTGTCTAGATGTCCTGTTGCTCAACAATGTAAGATTGGAGTACTTAGGTCCGGTGAATCATAATGGCATCCTTGTTATAACGTGAATAGTCAGTTGTATTATTAATATCACTATGTTCATGCTGACATTTCTCTTATCTATGAAAACTGCTATAAATTGCTTGGGGAGTTTTTGTCACTGAAACCAATAATGTTTATATTGATTGTCAGATATCTAGATAACGGATCTAAACAACAAAAATTATGAATACTTTTGACTCATCGATGACAGGGTTGTTTGTTTTCAGTTTGTAATTTTGTTTAACGTCGCATCTGCAATTTTTTAAGCGATTCGCGACAAGAACACGGTTTTAATCTATCTTTGAACATATCCGTGCATGTGTGAGATTTACGAGTGTGAAGTATGGTCTATTGTGTATTAGCGCTTACTCAGTATGTCTTTTTTTTTTTGGTAAGGTGCTAGCTCACCGAGTTATTATGTCGCAGATAAATATACCACGCCCCCAGTCTATTATCCTGGCAGTGAACCAGTTGATACTCTCGCCTGGCGGTAAAGCAATATTTAAAATGTTTAAAATGTATGACCCAGCCGAGGCTCAGTCCCACAACCTCTCGCTCTCGAGGAAGACGCAATACCACCCAAGAGCTGGCGGTTGTGGGTTCGAACAGGTGATTATTCTTTAGATTATACTTCATTACAGAAGCATAAATATTGAAAGTCCTGGTACAGTAAATACGTTTAGGTTTAGAGGCATAGACTGTAAGCAAGTGAGACTGGGTTTTCTGGAGGATGTTACACAAACTACATGCAAAAAAACTTCCGGATGCAGAAATTCTCGAACTATAAAGAGTATGTCATTACCTGTTATTCTTCCGACTTTATGTATTCTATGTCCAGCATGTCCAGATACCTGAGCTCCCAAAGAGTGACCGATGATATGGACACCGGACGTGTTAAGTGCGTAATGTTGCTTCATGTGATTTATAAGATAAGCTAACTCTGTCCCTACCATGTATGTGTTTGACGCTGCTTGATCATAGTCTGGGCCATTACCATGTGACCAATCAACGACCAGTACATTAAAATCACCCTACAAATTAAGGTGAAAAATATGTTTTAATCTGTAAATACTCACATTGATGGATTAAGTTATTGATTGCTTGGTTGCTTGTCTGGCTGCTTCAATGCATGATTGATTAATTGATTGAGTGAGCGAGAGAGTGAATGGATTGATGGGTTGGTTGATTGCTTTGATTGAGTGTGTGAGTGCGTGATGAATTGATTGATTGATCGGTTCGTTGATGCCGATGTTTGAATGCTTGATAGATTGAGCGATAGATCGATTTATTGATTGATTGATGTGGTAGTTTTTCCCATTCAAGGTTTATAGATAGTAATTATCTATTTTTAAGTCTTACTTGGTCCTAATGTGACAAGAAACGAACCCACAACCTCCCCACTTTAAAGACACAAATCTCTCGTACACCGAACTTAGACATAATTGAGTACAAAAAAACCCCAACCATTCCTTATTATGGGAACGTGAGACTAAAGGAAATATATTTCGGAGTAATTTCGGAACCGAGTAATTTTGGATAGTGCCATATGCTACTTCTGATTTTTATAAAATAATGCAATTCAAAAGAAGCACGTGACACTGAATTTTATAATGTATATTGTCCTAAATGAAATGTATAAACAACAAATATTAAGTCAAATACAAGAAATACAGTTATTCCGTACGATGTCCCAAAATGCACAAAAAGTTGCAAACCTATAAAAATATTACAAAATAAACGGTTTTCCGTTTTAATTAAAAACCTGCTGTTACTTAGCCGGGCTCTGACTAGTCTGTCGAAGCAGTGCAAAAATTCACTTTACATAAAATTCGAAAATAAGTTTTAACCAATTAAATTACAGAGAAAATGTGAATATCCAATCAAATTATGCGATTTAAGAATACTGTCGATAGGTATAACCTGGAAGATTGTCATGATTAAAACTGGTTATTATTAAGTTAAGCTACTCTATAAAAGTGTTAATGACTTCCTTTTTAGAGATTATCCTTTAGTTGTTTTAACAATATCCTTACAAATAAAGAATATGCTGAAAATAATTTATGAAATGAATAATCTCGAGGTGTCACTCAATCTAAAACTGACATGTTACGTAAAAAGCTTACTAAATAAATCTTTATAGAAATAATGCAATTAATGAAAAAGATTAACTGTAGAAAAAAGTTTTAAAGTAAAGTTGCTTTAAGTAAAAGCAAAATCGAAAAACTAGTAATCATTATTCAATCGAAAATGTCAAAACAATAGTTAGGGTTTTTTTTTATAAAATAATAATGCAATTCAAAATTAGCACTAACAGCGATATCATACTTATCAACAATATCGTGATGAAGGCAATTAAACTTTTTGAAAGCTTTGATAAATAAATAAATAAATAAATAAATAAATAAATAAATAAATAAATAAATAATAAATCTTTACCCTTTTTAAAAGTTCGTCCTTTATTTTTGGCACCCATGCTGTTTTAGCACTGTGCATAAATCCATGTACAATCACCTTTGTTTCCTTACGGGTATCCACATAGCTTCCAAACTGTTTGATATCTGTTAGGAATGTCTGAGCTCCAATGGTTGCTACCGGAGAACCAGAACTGACCCGATTAAACAGCATTGTTGTAGAATTTATAGTATTCGGTTCCTGTGGTAACGGCATGGTCGAGTCGAGCGTGAAACATCCCAAAAAGCTGTAACATTTGGAATGCGTTGTTCTTGTTTGTCTGTTCTTACTTTCCGTACTGTAAACCATGTACAAGACACTCAATGCAAGAAAGATACACCTTTTCCACATTTTGGACTGAATTTCCATCTATGATATTATCTGCCCTCTTGACCTCTTATCAGAACTCTCTAATTATGTTATAAGTGTGGATATCTTATCAATTATTTACCACTTCGAACACAGTTGAATGGACGAAAAAACAATTTATTTGGTCTTGGATCGCGATTGGCAATAAGTATATGTACAAATAAAACGTAGCTTGGGCTTTAGTAGACGTCGAATGCGTTTTGGTCAATTGGAAGCATTTCACTATAGCCTCAAACTGAGGGTGATATTGCTGCTGAATATGGGAGATCGGTCCACTGTTAGATGGTTTATCGGAAGAATGAGCGTTTTGTGTCTGCCTGAATTTATCAATTACTCTTGTATGACTGTCTGCAGTGGTGAGATGTTGCCCTTCTGAAATATTCTCTTATCCATTAGAAATCTTACACATCATGAGCAGTCTGCTCTTGGTCCGTTTGTGTTGAGGTGTTTCAAAGGATGGTACCTGTTTCTAGAAACACTTCCACTAATGTAATTCATGTACTTGTTGTAGACGAATCGTGTGGTTCTTCTTTGTATATTTAGTTGGTGTCATTGTATGTAGAGATCCCATAATGCAAATCGGATTCCAAAATCAGTAGTAATTCTCCTGGTATTTTGTTGTTTTGCTGGTTTGCAGTGTTTTATATTTCTTGTACTGAATCCACGTGAGCAGCTCATCGTTGTTTGAGTGGCTTTCCGATCGCACTTTTTTCTTGGCTAAAATTTTATCTGCCAAGCATGTTTCCAGTGTTTTATGGCTGTGCGGTCCTTGTAGAATTTGTGAATTCTTTTACTACATTTCTTGAATAATAACTAACACATTGTTGACATGTAATGGCCAACCATAGCACTTTATTAATCAATAATTTTTAACAAACAAAAAGCAGAAAAATCCATGAACTCTTATTCCGAAATCTCTTCCGAATACAGTATTTACAAACTGGCAAACTGTTTGTCTTTACTATCTTTACTATCACTCTAACTTATAGCATTTGATCCAGTGATCTGAAATATATATATATATATATATATATATATATATATATATATATATATATATATATATATATATATATATATATATATATATATTAAATACCATAATGAAAATAACAATCGTTCGTCTCGTGCTTTGGAAGACCTCGGAATGAGTAACACCCGTGTTACACACATCCATATAAACATTGTGATATATATATAACACAAATACCAGTGTGCCAGATGTGCACGTTTCGGAAATTCATTTCTCATCAGTGACACTAAGACCGAAAAGTTTGATAGATAAAAAATATATGCCAAACACTTGAAAATAATGAATCTAAAGTTCCAAAACTATATAAATCCAAATTCAGCTAAGGAATGCTTGCATGAGGGAACAAACCTTAGTTTTAAATTAATTTCAAATTTTAAACGACTGAACATTTTGCTAAATGGTACATTTTCTGACAGCACAAAGTACTGCCTACTGAGTTATGGATACCATAATATGATATAAAATAACCACCCTAAAAAATTAGTCCCCATTATTCAATTCCAATCCCAAAAGAAATTAATTTGTTTGTTATTTATTTTATTCGAACGATACAAATTACATTTCTGTTGATTGGATAAAGTAGTAAACTATCTGCAGAGTGGTACATCTGACATAGCGACTTTTGACATGCCATTAATCATTGAAAAGGTCTTAAATGAAAAACTAAAGGAACTAAAACTGTTCGCCATGGAACTTTTTGAGATAGCATCTGCTATGTTTGAGTTTTTTCCTTCCTGTTCCATTACTTGTTATCGACATTTGAAAAAAAAGAAAATCTTTGAGCTTATTTGTTGATGATTCTGTTACACTAATACATCACCATCACCACCACCACCACCATCATCACCACCACCACCACCACCACCACCACCACCACCACCACCACTACCACCACTACCACCACCACCATAATCACCACCACCACCATCATCATCATCATCATCATCATCATCTTTATTGTGAAACTGGTAAATATAACCAGTAAAACAATGAAACTGATAATAAACATAAAATCACTATTAAATGGTATAAAGATATCAGTTACTTTAAACAAATATACCAGTATATTTATCAATATCAAGAGGCAATGAAAAACATTTTAAATGTCACTAATAATATACAATGAATGAATATTAAGCAAAAATGTCATCAAGTTATAAATACGTACAGCAGCAATGTGTCATGCATATATCATGATGTAATTTTAATTCGTTGTATTTCCAGACATTCATAAACTTAGATGGTAATTTAATCATTTTTCTTTTAATGACGGACGTAAAAATGTAAATGATTTTTTTTTTTTTCAAATTTACTTGATTAAAAGAGTGAATATTTAAAGTCTATTTTGGGTATATAAATTTGAAATTTATTTAAAACTAAGGTTTGTTCCCTCATGCAAAGCATTCCTTAGCTGGATTTGGATTTATATAATTTTGAAACTTTAGATTCACTATTTTCAACTATTTGGCTTATATTTTTTATGTATCTAACTTTTCGGTCTTAGTGTCACTTATGAGGATTGAATTTCCGAAATGTGCACATCTGGCACATCAAAATTTAACTGGTACTTGTATTATATATTGATACGCGGGACAGCCGGTGAAATTTAAAAAAAATGTATTTCAACTTCTACGCAATTCATACTGCAGCAAGTAGATATCCTGTTTTCGAAATCTATCTCAACGCATCTTTTTGCTTCAGTGATTTATTTCTTTATTAAGACTTTCGACATTATATCCACTAAATATGATAACATACTAGCAATTGGAGATCTAAATTATGATATGTCTGATAAAACCAAAAGTGTACCTCTTACAACCGTTTGTGACATTTTTGATTTTCAAAATATTGTTAAAAATCCAACCTGTTTTAAAAACCCTGTATGTCCAAGTATAAATGATGTCATCATTACAAACAAAAGAAATTTCTGTAATAATGTTTTAAATTTTGACTGTGGACTAAGTGACTTCCATCATATGGTATCATTACAAATTAAAGGTAAACTAAATGTAAGAAAACAAAGTTTTAAACACTGTAGAAGTTTTAAAAATTTTAACCATGAACAATTTTTAGCAGATCTACAAACAGAAATTGCACCAAATGTACCATCAACTGATGTAAATAGAACTTATGATCATTTTGAGATGTCATTTAAAAATATTGTTAACAAACATGCACCTCTCAAAAAGAGGCGTGTGCTTAATCATCCAGTGCCATACATAAACAAACAACTACGCCAAGCTATCTACAAGAAAAGAATGCTACACAACCGTTACAAACACACTCCTACACAACAAGCATGGGAAAAATATAAAACACAAAGAAACATTGTCACAAAACTTAAAAAAACATCCATTAAAACATACTTCTTAGAACGCTGCACTGGCGGTCCAAAATCCAAATCCTTTTGGCCAACAATAAAACCATTTCTCAGTAACAAAGGCAACAACACAACCAGAGATGTAATAATTCAGGAAGGCAACAAAATCATATTTGACCAACAGCAAGTTACCGAAACATTCAACAACTTCTTTATAAATGTAGCAAAGGACATAGGAAACCCAAATACAACAACAAACGAAGAACATCCAAGCATACAAGCAATCAAACAAAACCACAGTAAACATCCAATTTTAGATTTTGCACCAGTGACAACAGAATTTATTGACAAACAGATACATTCACTTAACACAAAAAAAGCAACAGGCCAAGATGGAATTTCACCTAAACTACTCAAGCTAGCACTACCTGTCATAACAAACCCACTCACAAACATTATAAACTTATCACTTCAGTCATCAACTTTTCCTGACAAACTTAAACAAGCACAAGTTACTCCACTTCACAAGAAAAACAGTACAACAGACAAAAGCAATTACAGACCCGTCAGTATTTATCCACCGTATCAAAACTTTTTGAAAAGGCCATAAACTCCCAACTTTCCACTTACTTCGAGCAACACCACTTTCACACATACCTCTCTGCTTTCAGACCTGGATATGGATGTCAGACTACCTTACTTAAAATTCTTGAAGACTGGCGTAAAGCTCTTGACGAAAATAAATACTGTGCAGCCATTCTGATGGATCTGTCTAAAGCTTTCGACTGTCTCCCACACGACCTTCTTCTCCTTAAACTTAAACACTACGGATTATCTGAAGCAGCAACACAACTTATGAAAAGCTATTTAACAAACCGAGAGCAATGCGTCAAACTTGATACAACTATCAGCTCCTGGCAACAACTATACAAAGGGGTTCCACAGGGTTCTATCTTGGGCCCTGTCCTATTTAACATCTTCCTTAATGACATCTTTTACTTTACCAAAAACTGCAATCTGTACAACTACGCTGACGATAACACACTCTCTGCTTCAAACTCTGACCTAAACACTATCATATCAGATCTACAAACAGACAGTATCTCTCTCATACAATGGTTCGAAAATAACCAAATGCAAGCAAACCCAGACAAGTTTCAAGCTATAGCAATAGGCAAAAAAACACAACAAGCAAATATTACTCTAACTCTAAATAATAATAACATTATACAGACAGAAAATGAAGTCAAATTGCTAGGGGTCACAATAGATTTCGAACTTAAATTCAACACCCACATTTCTGACATATGTAAAAAAGCATCTAGACAGTTGAACGTCCTCAAACGCATTGGTAACCATTTAAACAGACTTGGAAGACTTACTATTTATCACTCCTTCATACTTTCTAATTTTAACTACTGTCCACTTACTTGGCATTTCTGCAGTCAGTATAACACACAAAAACTTGAAAAAATACAGGAACGTGCACTACGCTTCATATACACAGACTACAACAGTACATACAATGAACTCCTGGAAAAATCCAAACTTCCATCACTCAAACTCAGACGCATACGAACAATGGCAACAGAAGTCTTCAAAATTATCACTAAAAACATCCCACTTTATCTTCAAGATCTTATTAACATTAAAACTTCTTCTATCTCATTCAGGTACACAAACAAAACAGAGCTACCATCAGTCAGAACTAGCAGGTATGGTTTGAGGTCTATGCGCTATGAGGGTGCAAAGTTGTGGAACCAGTTACCAGACCACCTCAGAAAAGAACAGTCTCTTAATAATTTTAAAAGCCTTATCAACCGGTGGTCAGGTGACTCGTGTCACTGTTTTGCCTGCCATAGCGCTTAGACTTCATTTTACTCCAATAATTACAATTTTGCTTCATTTTATTTATCTTATTTAAATTTTTACTATGCTTCAGTTTAGGTTGCTTTTATGTTTTTTCTTTCTCCTCATTTTTAGTTCATACTTTGTGCTGTGCTTGTCCTTTTTTAGTTTATATTTGTATACTATGATTGATTACTTGCATGTATGTTCTGTAAATGTATGTTTGCATGTCTTTTAATATATGTATAGTCGAACAAAAGCTCCTTAGAGCTTATGTTATTTGTTATTTAAATTTTTCGACTTTAAATAAAGATTTATTATTATTATTATTATTATTAAAAAGTGATCATGTTGTGGATACATGTTCTGAATGTGAATGGTCAACATTTGCAGTCAGTACATGCAGTACTTTGATACAAACATTTCTACCGGTAACATTAACACATTATTTCAGCGAGTGCTCAGAAGTGTCCTGGTGCAACAAATATGCATGTTAGATATGAACTGGTATATACTTAGTATATATTTTGTGTGTAAATTTGAAGATTTTAAGATTATCCCGTAAAATTGCTAGCTGATGATGTCACTCATCATTTTTGCTGTAATCATGGAGCATGCGCAATGACTGCAATTATGAAAACAACATGAAAGTACAAGATGGCGACCCCATACAGCTCTGGCGGACAGAGCCCAACATCCCTCTCACGGACTATAGAACGAGTTTTCGAGGATGCTCAACATACAGGAGAAATAACTTTAAGTGGTAGAAAGCTAAGAGAGTATCCAAAAATCGCCCCCAAATATGATTTGGCCGATACGATCCACACAGGTAAACAGTTTCCCAGACGAAAAATAATGAGAATGAAATCTTATGTCACCTCAAGAGATAGGAAGGAAAAAATATTTCTTTCAAGATGTTGTCATTATTATAGAATATCGTTTCTGAAATTAATGGACGGGAATCTTAATTGCTGGCTAGTCTAGACGCACTCATAAAACCGGCTTCATCATCGCAGACCGGGAGGGGTGGTGTCAAAATCCGAATCTGATAGTAATATGAGTCGTGTAAATTAACCAGTCAGTATGCAGCTTATAGCTATCGTTTGAAGGTTCTTTATTTGTCTTTTTTATATTTTAAAAGTCTATTTGGAACAATAGTTGTGAAACTGACATCTTGGATTTTTTGTCCCATCTATGGTCATCACAGAACAATTGTAACAGGAGGGAGAAAAATGCAGGGTCGGACCGGGGATCAAACCCGGGACCTCCCACACTATAGGCGAGTGCTCTACCACTGAGCTACCCAGACCGCTACATTCCTCCCCTGTTTTTCTTGAGTTTCCCACGGTCCCGCATGTGGGAAATCTCACATAAGTCCACCCTCGGATCGACTTTATCATTGTCAATCACTTCCGAGGGCCACACTGGCCACCAAACTGTAACAGGAGAGAGAAAAATGCAGGGTCGGACCGGGGATCAAACCCGGGACCTCCCGCACTATAGGGGAGTGCTCTACCACTGAGCTACCAAGACCGCTACACAATTGTAATATAGCAGTATGGAATTTATACAGTGCACATGTATGTCTTGTATTGACTAGTTTGAACTTTGGAAGACATTAGTTTAGGAATGGCAAAAGTCAGCCCATTTACAGCAGGGATTAATCTAGCTTATTTGACTATAGTGTTATTTTTGGTTCAAGATATATTACATTTTCCTCTCGAAGTAATGACAAATTCCCCAATATTACTGAAAGCTGGTTCCCATATAGGCATTAAATTTCTTTTTAAAAAAATTAGTTTTACTTGTACCTGAGACATGGAAGTCTCTGCTTGTACCTAAATATTAATTATTTAGTGTCTTACATTATTGTGCTGTTGCACCTAGTATTGTTAGCAGGTTCCTGTCATCATGTATCAAATACTAACTGTGACTACTAAGGGCAAATAGATATAGGGGTTAAATTACCAAACAAAACTTGAAGTTACATTGGACGTGGAAATTAAATAGTATCTTGTCATAAAATTGCATCAAGGGATACAGAAATTCTTTCTCGTAAACCCCTCTTCCTGTATCTTGTGTATAAAGCAGTTTTGCAACATCAGTTCAAAATCATCCTTGATTATTGCTCGCATTGCCATATCTATATAAATTGGTTGTGATACTAATTATGATCAGCAGATAATTATTTTTTGCAAGTTTTGAAAGTATTTTTAAGAATATTTTCTATTTTTCAAAATTTATAAATCGGATATAGACAACTGGATTTGCTGTTACATATATATATATATATATATATATATATATAGGTAAACCCCTAGTACTGTGTAGTAGTGTAGTAGTACTCTACTAGTATATAATTTTTTTTTTTTTCCTAGGATGATCATATATTGTGTTACTATTTGTTTTTGAATCTACCATTTAGAGGATAGGAAATGCATTAAAACTAGAATGGATATGGTGATAATATGGAATTCATATAATGAAAGTACCCATTCCCTGTCAATGATCATATACATGTATTTCGAATAATGGCAATAAAAAGTCTTCACGATTTGGATTATTGATCCTCCAAATTTTCATTTTCTTAAGTTTACTGTTATTAGACCATAATAAATTGAAATCCTAAAAGCTTGGGACAACTCGATAAAATGTTATTTATCAGCTTGGAACATGCACGGAAGTTCTATGTGTGTGTAAAAAATGGCATCGGCAGAAAGAAAACATGTTCATACAAGAATGACAGCAGATTTTGCAGAGAAAAAAAACCAAGGGCAAACTAGAACAAACTGATTCTAAGGATTTAAATCAGCCAGGTGGAAAAATAGCTGTAAATAAAACAGCAGTTTGGCTTGTAAACACACAGCAAATTGGCTGCATTACTCTTAAACAAATGCTCTTTTGGTGTGTTTGTTGATGTTGCCTCGTTTTTGATAAAGAATCATGTGATCAGTGTTCTAAAATGAGATCTTTGGTAGATCAAACTAGCAGTATGTTTCCCAGTGAATTTCTTTGTCAGTAAGGGTTTTATCATGGAAGTAATTAAAACATTTTTCATGAGAGGCATAGTTAAGGAAAAATGCATAGGAAAACTTAATGCAACTTTAAGAAACTTTCTAGATGCTGTTTATTTTATATTTTCAGACTTGTCAAAGAACAGGTTTTCTGAAATCCCGAGAGAAGTATGTGAATATACGTCCATGGAAAAACTCAACTGTTATCATAATGTCATAAAAGTCATTCCAGAAGCCATTGTACAGCTACAAGCTTTAACTCATTTAAATATTAGGTATGTATAATGCAAGTCTTTTAAAAAATTCACCTAGATCTCCAGATTTTTTCATAGTCTTGGTGAATTTTTTTCCAGCTTTTGGCAAATTTTTTGTCTCAAAAGTAGCTTGAATATTGAAGAATTTGACTGCTGAAAAGTAGGGTTAGTCCTGGCTCTTGAAAAGAAGGAGCTAACTTCAAAATTAAGGAGCCAATTAATAGTAAACTGTACAGTTTATTGATTTTTTTTTAGAAAGTACTATTTGGTATAATTAGCTAATTGTATACATCTTGTGAAGAAATATCCAAACTACTGACATCTATATATTATATATTTTTGCTTTGTTGCACTATTTTAAAGAACTGTTACTTTTATAATAGAAATGAAATGTTTGGTAAATTTGTTACCATAACAATGTTATTTTGATTTATTTCAGTCGAAATCAGCTTTCTACCATCCCGCCTTTCATTTCACAAATACAAACATTAGAAGTTTTAATTGCCAATCACAACCGTCTTGTATCCTTACCAGAAGAAATAGGAATTTTAGACAGATTAATGTCACTTGTAAGTATACACAATCCATATTTTAGCTTCTTGGAAGTTTCCGTTTAAACTGACCCCTTGACTTTCAGGAATCAGATTGACTGCCTTTAAAATCTCAAAAGAAAATCCTTATAAACACAGTTGCTCCTTCCTAAAAGCAAAAATAAAATTTAATATCCAAAAATTAAAATGAAAAAAAAAATTGAAATAAAAGCCCTGATTGTCATTATTTGATATTGATGCAAATTTTATGTTCTTGTAATGTGGTCAATTTTTCATTATTTACGCCATACTTCAAAATCAAATTTTGAAAGTTTTAGACTAATGAAACTGAGAAAAGTTTTAAATTGCTGTGATTTACATGTAGGTCAATGTTACATCTTTTTGTAGTAACCATTTATCTAATTAGCCCTGGCTTGATTTGCAAAGTAATATCCCAGTTGTATCTTGATCCTACATCAAGGAAATTCAGATAAGAATACGGTCAGACCTGTATATCAATCTGACACATGGGAAACCAAGAAATATGGACTTTATAGACAGAAATTTTTTTTCATAGAATTTCTTTATGGTTGAAATGTGTAGCAAAGGAAACTTAACAAAGTGGTCATAATGAATGTGTCTCATGTGAGCAGATTTTGTCATGTATTGAATATCATAATTCAGAAGTAATACTGATGGACTTTCAAATACATGTATAGATTTATAGATTTTAAGTTGAAAAATTTGATAAAATAATTTTTATCCCAAATTTTTTTATTTTTACAGGATGTTAGTTGCAATGAGATTTCCCACCTGCCTACACAGATTGGAGATTTAAAATCTCTGAGACTTTTAAATGTTAGAAGAAATTTGTTGATAGAGTTACCTTTAGGTATGTATGCTTCAACACTTGTTACTCCGGAATAATGTGAACATTTTGTCAAACAGATTCATTCTGAACCAACATTGAGTTGGTGTTGTTGTTGTTGTTGTTATTATTATTATTATTATTATTATTATTATTATTATTAAAGTCCCATTGTAAAGAGAGTTAATCATATAAGCTGCCATGTTTCAATGCCAAGAAAAAAATTTTAAAAAATGGATATCATTCCTTTTATGATTATGATGATGATGATGATTATTATTATTATTATTTTATTATTATCATGTGCCAATGTAAAGAAAATTAACCATATCAAAAGCTAGCATTTTTCAATGCCAAGAAAAAAAAAACATTCAAAATTGGATATCTTATTTATTATGTGATTTAATATATACACACTTTAAATTTAAAATTTATTAGAATTTTTTTTGTTGTTTGTCAAGTATTAAAGGAATGATTTTTTGAATTTTTCTACAAGAATGTATTGTTCTAATAACTGACTTTAAGGAATTAGATACTTTTTATTACGAACAGAGAGGAATCTCTGTGATGTATTGTCACGTACGTCGCAATCGGACAGGCTATGTCACCGCTATGTCAAATCCTTGCGCAATATATGTGGAATATAGTACGGTAGTTTGCGGGTGATAAGTACGTGCTGATGGTAACCGCACAATGATGAATGTATGTGGTATTGAAAATAAAATTTATACATGGATTCTGTGGAGAAACTTTTGGTGGAAAGGATACAATGCAGCGCAGCGGAAGAATACATGAACAGTTTATGTAAACAAAGACCTATTTTCGCGGATATCCCATAATTTAAACGGTCTCTTTTGATTAGATGAATTATATGACGTGTCATTTCTTGGTAGCATGCGTTTTGGCGAGAAGAGTGAACCACAGTAAATAAAGCAATATTTTTTTAACATTACCCGAAGTTTGAGCGTGTAAGTAAAAGTATAGGTTGCGGAAAGTGCTGTAAAGAAATCATGTCTTACATGCACGATAGCAAATGTCATGTTTATAGGAATGTATTTGTTTTCATTCGTTTCCCTTCCCATCCCCTCCTCGAAGCCCCAACAAAATTTGACATATCTGATGTAGACATGTTTACATTTTAATTTTGTCGACGTAGCATAAAAATGATATACACGATTTTGAGAGCAGCATTGTGAAATCGACCGGAAAAAAGCTATAGCTGAGAGATTTCACGAGTTCCTGTCGATTGTGCAAGATGTACTATAGAAGTTTACATGGAAAGTTTTAGGGTAAATCCTCGGTAGGTGGCGTGTATTTTGTATATAAACAGTCTTTTGCAACCATCATTTGCGGTTGTTTTGTTGTTATTGAGAAATATAACGATCGATGACACCATAAAAACATCTTTCTGTTTGTGTAATTAATTCAAAATGTAACGTATGAACGTTTTTGTCTTTTCTTGGAGAAATGCTTGGAATGTGAAAGAACCTTGCTTTAGCACAGACTCTTCTGAATGTGGTATTTTGCCAACACTAATACAAAAAAATATAATGGACACTTTTCCAGTCATGAATTCTTACTCCCCTTCCATATGGTGTTTTACAACCTTGATCGCATAGGAATGGAATGGGATAAGGCAGATTGTACTATTACCTACACTCACTTTCAAACTGCCTCTTGCGTTTCCATGCTCTCTGTTCGTACGGCACCTCTGGTGCTTTGATTCTACTTGCTTTTGTAAATAAAAACTCTAATGGAATATATTTTTTCTTCTTATATTTTCAGAAATTAGTAAATTAAATTTACGCAGACTGGACTTTTCGAGTAATAAAATTTCGTGTATACCTACAGTTTTTCGAAAAATCGAGACCTTGGATGAAATTATCTTAGATCACAATCCATTGACTCTTCCACCAGCACATGTAAGTTTGTGTGATTAAATCATAATGTGTGATAAAGCCAGGAATCGCTGAGTTTGTGATTAAATCAACCGTAAAACAGGAAGTAAATTAATGTGAACAGATGTGTACTGTAAGCTGATGTTTATGTGGTTTCCATGGAGAGAGAAGATTGAGATTAAGGAAGAAGAAGAAAAATGGAAAGATTATGGATAGACAAGAAATGATTTAAAATGTTGAATTGACAACAGATATCGTGTTTTAAATGATAATGTTATAATAGCTATACAATGTTTAGTTTTCATTCAAATTATGTCTCCATTTTTCTGTGACCACTTGTATTTTACCCATTTTAACATGTATCAGACCCTTACACTTACACTTTTGGGATTTGTTTCCTATCCTGGTTTTTTTTTAAAAGAAAAAAAGGGGGGGGGGAATATTGAATCTTGATACATTTTGAATCACTTGAATACTTCATTTTAAATTTTAAATTTTAGTTTTAATCCTAAACAGTATTAAAGGGATGAAGATTAGCATGAGTCCAGCATCTAATGACCCCTTTATGTTTAATATTACTTCTAGAGTTTTGATATTTATATCATGAATTATAGCATTTGTATTGACCTCCTGGTGCATATTGGGTTTTTAAAAGTACAGCTTCATCGTCGCTTCATAACAAAGGGTAGTGGTCATCTTCCAGCATTCTAGGCATCAGCAAATGACATGAAGTTTTATTTTTAGATTAAGATGAGAGAATTACTTTTTTATCACTTTATCTATGGCATTTTATAAGATATTCATGTAAAAAAAGGAGAAAAAAGAAAAGAAAATATCCAATCTTAAAAAATTTTGGTATTGTTTACCTCTTTTTCCTTAGTTACATATTTGGTTGAAAAATTATGTATGGATTTAATAATTTTGGCATTGTTTATTTATACGACATTGGTCACAACTGATAATTTCTGTGTGTATCTTCAATAACAATAATATATATTTCTAAGTGATTTTCTGTTTTGATTAGGCTGAAGTGAAAAATATTTAAAAAGATTTAGGAAATTTTTATGAAATTTTTTATTACAAACATGGTGAATGATTCCAACAGTTGAAATACAATTTTTGATAAATTTCTGTCATATGTTTTAGATATGTACTAAAGGCAAGCAACACATAATGAAATTCCTACAGCTAGAAGCAATAAAGGAAGATAGAAAGAGAGGGGTGTTAAATGAGGCAGAGATGAAGAGACTAGTTCGTAAATCTCTGCCTCCACAACAATCAATGTAAGTTGCTTGAATTTCATTTTAGCTTGCATGTAATTGTGATTTCCAAGGTTACACACTTGATTTTTTTTTTTTACAAAAAGTCTCGAATTTTTAACATGTGTATGATGTACAGCCAAAATGATAATATCATACCTAAAAGTGTAAAGGATATAGCGCTGGGTACCTCCAGAAAATTTATACCACAGTGTACCACATTTTTTTTTTTACTATTTACTGCTGTATATACGACAGTATACCTCAATTTAACTTTTTACCATGTCCTGTATGGCTATCACTGATAGTCATTGAAATAGAATAAAATTTTCAGGAAATTTATAGATTTAGTGATGTTGATATACATGTACATGTATATGAACCGTCAAATTGGATGTGCCACCTCCCACACCCAACACAGCAACATTTTCTTCAATAACACCCTCTGTAATTTGTTTTATTAAACATAAAGTTATCCCAAATTGTTGATTTGGTTTTTCTATTTTAAACCAGCCTGTAATCACCTGGTGACACCATATTGTTTCCAGAGACGCTTTAAATGCGCTCGATTCAAAATATTTTAACTCGTTTAACAAGTTATAATTACTCGAGTTGTTTTTACTAAAGAGATCAAAATCATTGAAAATTAAGTTTTATTCATTTGCTAAAATCTTTAGGAGCGCTTCTTATAAAGGTAGAGGTTAAGATTCAAACAAACACACCCATGATGTCACTAGTAATTATTTTTAGATTGAAAATCCCAGAAGTATACTTTTTGTAGTTTTGCCGTTTAAAGCGTTAATCATCATTAAAGTAAAAATACATCATGGAAGTAAAGATTATGTCATTAAATACCGGTATTTCCCGATGATACTGTGGTATGGTATGGTATCGCAAGATAAAAACCATGGTTACCGGTTTACCGGTAATACCGCACACCTCTAAAAGGATAAAATGTTAAAACAATCGCTCTTTTCTTTTTTTCCAAAATATTTTTTGAAAGATTTGCTGAAAAAAGGCAGCTACATGTAATGTTTGTCTGGCTTGATTTTTTAATGAGCTAAATGTCCAAAATCTGGTAGAATTTGCAGGTATTAAAATGTAAGTGTTAGACAATAGAAACTTCCAGTCTACGCATTTAGTTGATTGCAGGAGCTGTCACATTGGTCCCTCATTGATATATTAAAGAAAAAAAATATATCATGATATAAAAAAGTTCATAAAAACTTTTATCTTGGTTTGACTTAGGGATTGGTGTATTCTTAGTAAGCAATTCTTAGTATATCTGCTACTGTAATAGTCTGCACACTAGATGCCTTGTTCTTTATTTGAAAGTACTATTACATGATTTATTTCATAAAGTTTTTAAAAAATTTACAGATGATACTAAGGAAGAGAGAACCATTTACATGTACTTCTCAACAGGAGTGACGGCCATTTTGTTTAGTGTTGGTACTCAGAGAATCATGTATTTATAAATGTGTCATTGAAATAGATATATCAATCTACAAGTAACAGCTACATGTACATGTATTTACATGTACATTATATATGCAGTAAAGCGTATGTCATGCCATACTCTATGAGAGTATCAGTATGTGCTTAAGTACCTGCAATTACTGCTAAAATCTTTATGAATTAAACCTCTTAAAAGCCCAGGTTAACTGTACTGTTTCCATCTGATTGTTCGGCATCAAGCTTGGGAAAATTCAGATGAACACATTGATGTTACATAATTTGTTATTTGTTATATTTCTTGTTTATTCATGATTGCAGATCATCAGAGGAGTTTAGGAATATGATGGATTCCCCAGAAAACAAATGGAAAAGACACACAGTTCTTAGTAGTGACTCTGGATACAGCACAACAGATAGTATAGAGAAGTGTGGCTGGTCACCATCAGATGCCCCACAGGTATTGTACTACATAGAAATAACCTAAGTATTGTCTGGTCTGACCACTCGACTTCTGACTGTTAGTGTTTATATGTATAACTTCAATCTGTTTCAGGCTTTAGTCGTAGGTGTCTCTCTTTACTTCACTTCATCTTTGATGTCGCTTATTAGACTTGACATGTGTTCTATGGTTTTCAAATGTTTGGTATTTGACTAAAACATACTGTTTCAAATCTAGGATTTTGGTGTTTTTGAAATAAAAATGGAAAATGTTGTATGATATGAAAAGTTAAAAAGTCTTACTCTGGTGAACTTGTATATTACAAGTTCTAGGCTGCTCTACTGGTCTTTATAGTGTCTGAGGATGATGATTTTATAGTACATTTAGACTGATGGACATGTATGTAACAAGTTTTACATTGGTGGACCCGGCCTTGATTTTAAATTTTGCTGATTTTGGAAAAAAAAAAAACGAAAACTTTTTAATATTTTTATTAGATATTTGAATAAGATAATTGCATTCAAGTGATATTCAGTGTACCTCAATGAGTAAATAAATGAAGGAAACATAAAAAAGCAGATAATTGTTACAGTATGTTACAGCAATTTTGGAAAAAAAGTGGTTTTAGTTTGGTGACAATTTTGGCAAAATAGCAGTTGTAATTTGATGTGATTTTGGCAATATTGTGATTGTAATTTGGTAAAGATTTTGGCAATATTGCAGTTGTAATTTGATGCAGATTTTGGCAATATTGTGATTGTAATTTGGTAAAGATTTGGCAATATTGCAGTTGTGATTTGATGTACATGTAGATTTTGGCAATATTGTGATTGTAATTTGGTAAAGATTTTGGCAATATTGCAGTTGTAATTTGATGTAGATTTTGGCAACATTGTGATTGTAATTTGCTAAAGATTTTGGCAAAATTGCAGTTGTAATTTGATGTAGATTTTGGCAATATTGTAATTGTAATTTGGTAAAGATTTTGGCAATATTGCAGTTGTGATTTGATGTAGATTTTGGCAATATAGTGATTGTAATTTGGTAAAGATTTTGGCAATATTGCAAAAATAATTTGGTGGAGATTTTGGTAATATTGCAGTTGTTATTTGCTGAATATCTTGGCAATATTGCAATATTACATGCCATACATGGTAACTTAGTTTCTGACACATACTGTATTATACATTTAAGTAAGGAAATGCATATTAAAGAAAACAAATTCGACCTAGGTGAAGTGAATTAAAGATAGGACATTTTTGTTAAAAATTGAATATATTCCCCAAAAACAAAAAAAGATTAATTTTTTTATAGGAAAAAAACCCCACTAAAAATCACTTCACATCATTAGCTGGCTTATTTCTGTCATTTAGATGTCACTTGTTTATTTTGTAAATCATAGCTTTAGATAGATCTGTACCTCATGTTTTTCATTTTATAGTCTGTTTCAGATTTCATGTTTTTATAGTATGAATTATAGTCTTTATGATTTTTTTTCATTCAATCTTGATAAATTTGGTTTATTATTTTTGCTACAGAACATACACTTTGAATGATGATGATTCATGCATTTTGTCTAAGCCTGCTAGATTTCACTGTTAGAAGCGACTGCAACTGATTTTAGAAAGTGATGGATATCTTGTTTGTTTTTCACATAACTTTCATGTTTTTCTTGCGTCACCTTAGAAACCAACAACCACCTTACATGTACTTTGAATAACCCATTTCATAAATCTGTTTTCATTAGATGTTTTAATATGAAATTTAATACATTGTCTGCATCCAAATTGTCAAAAAGGCTATAAGTAGGACTGTGTGTTTGTGGGCCTCAGTTTTGCTAGGGCATGTCTAAATTTGAATTGAAAATGACTCAACTTTAGCCAAAACCTGGCAGTAGGGAATGAAAGAAACGAAGTCTTTCATGGTGAGACCAAAAATCTGATATCCAGTGTCATAGTAGACAATCCTTACTACTTATTGTTGGAAGCATATTTATTCAATTGAAAATTTATTGAAATTCACATATTGTTTAGTGACATGTCCATACACATGTAAGAGAACTCTAAACTTGGAGTAACACCCTTCAGTCAATCAGTCAAAGAATCATGGGTTGTTAGATTCTCGATTTTTGCATTGAACCAGGAATGGCCTTTTCAGTATGCTGGATTCACACAATTTCCCAAACATAAAGATTTTCTAAATACAATGTTCTGTGCTTTCTGATCTGTCTTTAAGACTTTTGCATAAATAGTCCATTGGACTTGTTGTTTTAATCAGAATATTTTTTTTGTATGCCTGTACATAAAAATTGGTTAATTTATTTTGCAACAACATAACAGTTGTAAAATTAGAATTATGATAAACCCTTACTTATTATCTAGTTTTCTGTACTGTATATTAGCACAGTGCCCTTCCATTGTTGGTATTTGATCTATCCATCTTTACCTTACCAAAAATCATGACCAAAGCTTTCGAATCATTCATCACAAAATTTTAATTTTGAATCCCAAGTTTCCCCTTATGATTTGTGACATTCCCCAGTGCATTTTCTCTTAACATTTTTTAAACAAGCATGTTCTGAGTTTGTTCATAATAAAACTGATTTCAAAATGCATGGTGTCAGGTTTTAAAATGTATGTTCTAAAGCATGTTGTAGTCTGTTTTTAAAAAAATGAAAAAAAAAAAAGAGAGAAAACAATTCAAGTTTGACAGTAACGATGGAAACAATGTTTGGACTCTTTTGAATGGTTCCAAAAATTCTTGAGTTTTTATCTGGTTCTTGGAAGTAAGCTTTATTTAGCATATTTCCTATCCTCGTATGTGAACACATTCAAAAATAAATTACCCAATGACCTTTTATTTAGATACTTAACCCTGTTTGTCATATTTTTATATCATTTCATTTGACCTCCTCTATAACCTTTGACCCTACTATTGTTTTTCTCCGTTATGACCTGGACCCCTTTTTTTTTATCTGAATTTAGCATTGTGGTGCCTATTATACTTTCCTACAAATATTTAAATTAAATTAAAATTGATTGATTTGGTATGTCATCTAGGGAAAAAAATCTGAAGTCATCTGCAGACATTTTTCTATCTCAAAAATAAGTTTTTGATGTGATTTTTTTTTTTTAAATGTTGTCTGTTTTAGAAAAAAATTATATGATTATTTTTCTGCTGTTACTTCCAATCATTTTTTTTTACTGATATATTTAATGTTTAACTTGAATTGTTTCACTTGCTTTTCGCTCTTCACTTGTTCATATACATGTATATATCTCTTGATGTCTTTGTTTTTAATTGTTGCATGCACTTATTTCTTCCGCTTCCCTCAAAACAGGCCAACGGTGATTTAGAGGAACTCAGTAATCTAGCGCTTCGTACGGGAGAAGTAGTGAAAGACCACAGAACTGGAAGAGACCGCAAAATTCTTGGACACTTAGGAATGGAGATGAGATCACCAATGGACAATAGACCACCTCCATTGGTCAATCATAATTTGGATCATAATGCAATCAATCCGACTGTGAGTCCTGAAACCCCGACTCCAACTCAAGGTCATTTCCAGTACTCCCCAACTCTGCTGAGTAACCATCATGCAACCAACAGCAACAGTAATTCCTCTGTGACCAGTCCCCAGTCACCTTGTGTGTCTGTCGCTAATAGCACGCCTTACAATCCAGATGATATTACACGGGTCTGTAATAAATATCCAATATTAATGTTTTATATATATCTCGATTTTAATTAATGAATTTTTTATATGTCGGATATTAATTCAAACTTATTATGCTTTTATTTAATGCTTAGTCAAGAAATTAACCTTGAATTAATTTAAGTTGTCTAACTTTGTTAGTAGGAAAAACAGATTATTTGTTGAAAGCTAATTTTCATAAATTGATTAGATCTAAAAGTCAAGGATCAAAAACTGACAATTTATAAAGCTTCATTCAGGTGGATGATGTCCACATTTCAATGTTAAATAGTGTTGAATTGGATATGAAAACTGTCTCAGAAAACATAGGCTCAACAAAGGTGTTGAAAATTTTATTTTGAAGTGAAACTTCTGTGTCTTGTTAATAATTCTGTAGTGTAAGGTAAAAATATATAGAGTTAGGGGGAAAAAACACATGTATATAATTATGCTAACTATGCCATATTTGGGATTATTAATATTATCATATGTCTTGGATAGAAATAACTTTAGTTTGTTTCATTTTGTTTATGTTGTGCAATCTAACTTAATTTATACTTATTTAACTGCATGGAGAGTTTTTTTTCTGTTTTTCTATCACTTATGTGTATAAGTACATTCTTGTTTTATTAATACAACTTTCGGATATCATCGTGTGATTTTATGATCAGTGTCATGTGCAGAATTTTGAATTTTTACAAACATGTGCAGAATTTTGAATATTTCTCTTTTTAAAAATTCAAAATTCTGCACATGACACCAACATTAGGAAAATGTTACATGTTATATATGTGAGGGTTTTTTGAAAGGTCTTAAATTTTCTTGAAATAAAAATGTCGTTATGTAATGATTTTAAGGATAAATGTCTCATAATTTCTTGAAATGAAAATGTTGTTTTGTAATGATTTTAAGGATAAATTTCTTTAACTTTCCCTTTTTCACTGTAAAAAATAGTACAGTATTTTCTTAAACCTTCTTGACAAAAGGGGAAGAATGTTTACCATTGATTTTGGAAAAGCATCTAATGTCTTTAAAAAAGAGGATTTTGAAATTTAGAGAGAAATGGAAAGATAGTTATAGCATGATTGCTTTGACATAATCTTGATGATAGTGAATAATGAGTAATTACAAAAATGATGAATATTGAGATAGCTTTGTATACATGCTTTGTTGTGTTTGTCTGTCTGCTTGTATAAATAAAGTCAGTTGCTAAAGCTACATATATATCTGTTAATGCTTCATGCTTATTGTACATCCGCAAGCTGAAGCTTGTCTTTGCCCAAGGGACTTCTAAAATTGGAACAAGGGATTAGGGGATTTTAAATTTAGCAGCCTTTGTTTAACTTGATTTATGCTAACAGCTGATCCCAGTATAATACTGTGTATCTTTCAGAAGTATTGTTGTATAAGATGTAGGTTATAAATTATCTGAAATTTTCAGATAAATAATAAATGAATAAATGAATAAATAAATAAATAGGTAATCAGAATTGTAGTTGAACAATTTGCCAAATTCATGATGAAGATCTGTTTTAGATAATTTTTATAGCATTGTAAAATTTACTAATGTGGAATTGGTTACACATGTTGAAATTTATTGCATTGTTCATTTCTTCTAGTTTTGACAGTTTCATAATTTAATCTGTTAAAAGTAGCATAATTTGGTTAAAATTATCATGAAGAATGAAGGGCTCTAATTGCTGAGTGGTCTTTACCCTTTAGTGTGAATTACAGATCAAAGTGTCTTTCATCTTTTAGGTTTGAATCCCACACTGGTAGATTCAAGTCAGAAAGTATGTCCCTTTACTTGCTAAATACCAGTGGTTTTCTACACTCAGGTTTCCTCCACCATCCCAAAAATGGTGACCATTTATCTAGTAACTACATGTACTCTCAACTTGGGTCTTAAACACAAGTTCTACTTTTTCACTGTCCTGTTTTGAGAAATTTATGTTTAATTTTATCAAATGGATAGTTATTTTTTATTTATTTATTTATTTTTTTGTTCATATATGATTTGTTTTATATTTTGATTGATAGGAATTACAAAGACAGAAATCAGAATATGAAAGGAAGAAGAAACAGGCAGAACAGCTTCGACTTCAACAAGAGGAAGAAGAGAAAGAACAGAGAAGAAGGGCAGCTTTACGACTTCAAGAAGAACAGAGGTTATTGTTGGACCAGAAGCGGGAAGAAATGAGACTTCACGATGAAGCAAAGTATGCATAATATAAAATCACAAATGTTTATCGGGAAGTAAAAATTTTGCTAACTTGTGGATTAGTAAATACCAAAAAACTCTGATATTAAATGAAAATTTTTACTTACTGAGTCCTCCATTTAAGATTAATTACATGTATTTAAAAAAAGGTAATTATATGATGTTTTATCCCCTTTAAAAAAGATTAAAAAAATATTGGCACAAACTTGCTAATGATCATCAACTTTGTGTAAGTCTATCAGCTTGATAAAACTTGTTTATGGATTTCATCACTTATAGCTGAAAAATGCTATGAAACAAAAGTTATCTGTAACAATCAAAACAATTGTCGGGTCATTTTATCTTTATGCTTGACCACCAAATATTTTACAAATCTGGTTTTCTATTGCATACTACGTATAAATCATTCTTTCATTTATTTTTTATATGGGAAGGAAAGAACACAGTCTGATATAATTTCTTTGAGATTGACTAATTTTTGTTTTGATTTAGCAAAAGACACATGGAAGAAATGCGACAACAAGAAATTCAGAGAGCTGAAGAGGCACGAAAAAGGGAAGAAGCTAGATTATTTGAGGAGGCTCGACAAAGGGAAGAGTTACGGAAAGCAGCTGAAGAACAGAAGTTGAGAGAAGAGGCAAGGCTGAGAGAGGAACTGAAAAAGAAAGTAGTGAGCGGAGGGAAAGAGAAAGAAGAATCTCCTAAAGTTGAGACCAAGTACGTACTTTTTTTTTTTTTTTTTGAGATAGATTATTATTATTAGATAAACTTTTTAATTTTTGTTTAAGATAATTTTTTTTTCTCAGACAATAGTTTCACTTGTTTTGTAATGAAAAAAACATAAATACAAATAGTTTGCAAGACTTGTAAATTTAATATTTTAGCTCATTTGTCTGAAGGCATTAGTGTAAAATGTAAAAAATCTTGTTTTTTATGCAGAATGTGAAAAATTGGTGCTAGTCTGCAGATCTGACAACTGCAACTTTTCTGTCTGAACTGTTATACTTCATAAATTCCATTATATTGTCTTAGAGAAAATATTGATGGAATTTTGCAATTCTTCCTGTTTAATTTGTTAAATGCATTTTGTAGATCTGTTTTAATTTGTAAATTACAAATTTTAAAAATTTGATAGATTAGAGTGCATATGAACTTTGATGTTCTTTTTACAAGTCTTGATTTTATGAAATTTTGTTAAATACACTGTTCAGTAAATGAAACATTGATTATCAGTAGTGTTAATTTTGAGATAAATTGTATTATTTTTTTTAAAAAAAAATGTTTTAAATATTTATCTTTATCCTATTATAGATGCACTCCTAACAAACATTATTTCACTTGATAGAGTCTGTAAGTCTGGTAGTGTATTCAGGTTGCCAAGTCATCTCTCAGTATAATTATAGGACCTCAAGTCAGGTAGTTTATCCAGTGTTTCCGAGTCATTTCTCAGTACAATTACAGGGTCCTTGGTGACCCAGTGGTCTAAGACCTATGCCTACAGATTACAGTGCCTCTCAATGTCTAGGTTTAAATCCAGTACAGGCAGATTCTTTTATGAGAAAATTTCAGTTTGCCTGGTGATGGTCAGTGGTTTTCTCGAGGTATTTCAGTACTGTTTTCTCAGGCTTGGCAGGCTTGGGGCTTGGGAAGGGGGTAAAACAAGGTTACTCCATTCTACTCTTCATACAAGAATAAATGGTGTTGATTAAAACCATGTCATAGAGCAAACCATGATCTGAGATAAGTTCAGAAATGATAGTTCTGTAATGTCTAGATTGTTGGTAATTAGTTCATATCTAGACAGAGATTCTAAGAACTCCTACAATGTGACTTACAGACTCTATATCAATATGATCCAGATCTAACATTCATGTATTTTATATTCATGAATTATCTAGGATTTGCACTACTTTAAAATTATTAACATGTCCAGATACTGTAGTATTTTAAAATATGCATAGGCATTTAGAATTAAGTACAGGTCCAAATTGTCCCAAGATCATGCAGGGCTCTAAAAGTCCACTTGTTCAAGGTCCTAGACTATACCTTATGCAGCCTTTGGTTACAGAAAATTTTCTTGCTGTTAGTCTGTTCCATCAAGCAAAATCTATATTGTATGTGCTTACTGCCACATGTATTTAGGACATCAAATTGTAAGTTTGATGAGCAAAAAATTGTTCTTGGGTTATTTGATTTTGTATAAAAAATGATACACTCCAAAACCGTGGAATTTTGGAGCCCTGCAATATGGCTGCATTACTTTTCCGTTTTGCATGTCTGAAATCAGTTTATGTTGATCCACAGTGAAATATTTTATCAGTGATTTAATATTATTTGTGTGGAATTGTAACATAATATTCTTTGTTGTTTCCCTTTATCTCCTCTTTTTTGACATTTAATAGATTTCAATTCAGATGAAAAAAAATTATACCTGGTCTTGATCTTAGTCATAAGGTTTTTTGGAATGATTCTTTTTATTGGAGTATGAAAAAATTATATGTGGTCTCTGAGGTGGCTATTTGACCTCCAAAGATGGGAGTGATCCTTTATTATTAAAAGACTCAAGTTGAACCATGAAATTGCAACAAGATAGAAAAATTTGTATCTAAAATTAAACCCATTCAGCTTTTATTACTTGTCTTCTATGATAATGTTTTTTATTCCCAAATAATTTTTTTTTTCTCTACTTTTGCTTTCTTGTGCTAAACCTTTTATATACATGTACATGTATTTGTTTATTAAATTTAGTACACTTATGAATTTGACGATCTAATCATGATTTTTAGGCATGTATGAGTGTGTGTGCATGGCATAAGCCCATTTATTTTTCAAACTTTTGTCCATGCAT
Source organism: Tegillarca granosa (assembly GCA_029721355.1). Lineage (NCBI taxonomy): Eukaryota > Metazoa > Mollusca > Bivalvia > Arcoida > Arcidae > Tegillarca > Tegillarca granosa. The sequence continues at coordinate 20,262,468 of CM056602.1, read as the reverse complement.
TTTATCAATTATTAATACTGATAACAAAGTCACACTGATCAAATTATTTGTGGAAAACTTTGATAGGATGTACTCTTCTTTGAGGAAGTTACAAATGTAATGATCAAAGGGATGCAACTCTGTCCTTGAATGATTGTTCATATTCAGTTTGGCATAAAATGCAATTACAGTTTAAATTAGTATGGAAGCATTTTCTTGATCCACGATACTAGATTATATTTATGGCACACTGCATAACTGAAATTTTAATGGCTTTAATAATTGAATTCCTGCTCTAAGGGATTTCCTCTATTATGGCGACATGGAAACAATGATGTGATAAAATAATCCCTACAGGGGCATAAAGCACTATTTTACCTTCCCATCCACCATGCTGAGGCAATACCAGATTTAAAATGCTTATAAGCAGCAGTTTTTACCATTCCTGTTTTGGATTGTCTAATGATTTAAAAATTTTTCCAGTTTTTGAAGAAAAAAAAAAAACTAGGATGAATCAGTTGTCAGGAAAGGTGATGTCAAAATTTGGAGAGTTGATGTTGTGATAGTGTGTATGTGTGTGATTGTTTTTTGTTGTTTCTTTTATACTGTAACCTTTGTTGATGTGTTTTCTTTATGATCTTAAGTCTACCTATTTTTTATAACACAAGGAAAGAAAAGCCGCGTGTTCGCACCACACAATCTGCCGCCTCTCTCAGGTACAACTATTTACGTCAAGGTTTTATACTGATACTTTTAGAAATTTTTTACCGCATTTTTTGTTTTTTTGGTTTTTCGCTGTTTTGTTTTGCCACTTTATCCCTTTGTTTCTTGTCTTTTTTTTTTTTTTTACTAATATGTCTTCAATATGGCTATGCAGAGATTATTCAGAGGTCAAAAATCAATGCAGAGTAACTTGTGTAAAAAAGGCACAAAACTTGATGAATTTAATGATTTTGGAATAGAGGGGATTAAAATTATGAATATGTAATATATCTTTGGCTCTGAATATTCTTCAAGAATAAATACGCATGCTGCATGTTTTATGCCTAAAAATTGCTCAAAAGGCTATGGGTAGCTGGGATGGTCCTGAGCTAGCTTAAAAGTTATGCTAAGCAATATCATAAACTATTGTCAGGATCTACATATTTACTCGTTTCAGCACAAAAAATGTCAGTTTTTCCCTTAAAAATCGTAAAGCCAACATTCTTGATATTTTGATTGAAAACTCTGAGATTAATACAAAAACATAGAAAATTATTAAAATGATTTTTGTTTTTCTTCCCAAATTTATTTCAGATGGAGTTTGATCAACTTTTTCAAGACAACTTCATAATCTTTTAATACTTTTAACTTATCTTTTGTACAATACATTTTCCATCTGATTTATATAAATTTCCTAAACTAAGCCTTTTTTGAATATAAAAAGTAAAACTTGTTCTAAAAGATATCATGTGCATAGTTGCGATCATTTAATATATGTCTTGTATTACCGGGATATGTATACTTTATGTAATATTGAATGTAATTTCTGTCTATGACATTTATTCTAAAAAAATTTCACATCAGGAGAAAAATTGTCACTGGTAAGTTTAATTGCCTTTTCTAAATGAATATATTTAGCTGCTTTGAGGCCCTTTCAATAAATTTTAAAAATGAATACATAGGTAAACCATTTTTAATTAAATAAAGCTGCCAGTTAAGATAACTCATGCAGTATAAAATAGTCTTTTTCTTGGTCAGATTTTGCTGCCTTTTGACACAAATTTTGAAAAAGATAAAAATTTAGCTTTAGTGAAATTCGGCTGCAGTTTGAAACTAGTCTTGTGGATATTAAATAGCCTGCTGTAGGATATATTTAGCTGTTGTTGATAAAAGTTTCGTCAATATTCAACATCCAGTTCTTAGAGAAATTTAGCTGCTTTTGAGACACATTTCAGTGAATATTCTTAAAATAGCCTTTTCTTAGTCAAATTTTGCTGCATTTTGACACAATATTACTTCTTAAATGATATTGGCTGTTCTTTAATTCTTTCTTTGACTTCGGCTTTGACAAATCTTGCAAGCTTAATTACTAAATGGTGTGTAATCAGGAAGTTAAAAGCTTCATAATTCTTGTAGAGAAGTTGATTAATCAATATTCGTCTTAATGGACTCTTTGCATGGATAATTAACTTTAAATCTTGCTTATACTCAAAGAGCTACTCTCTTTTATAAAAACGCAGAATGGCTTGATATTATTATTACACTTGCTATAATGAAATCACAAAAAAGAACAAATAATAATAATAATAATAAATAGTATAGATAAAAAAATAAATAAGAATAAAAAGATAATTAGTATATGACTGATCAGAAAGTGCATATGCATATGTACCGATATGTGTTTGATGAGCTTTGTTTAACAAGAAAAAATGTTTGCATATAAAAAAAGTTAACATTGTCTTTAAGTAAAATCTAAATTCATTGCCACCAGTCATCTGATGAGATTTGCACTTTATAAAGTATTTTGCAATTAATCTACAGCTAAATTATTCGAGCATGGTATAGGGAGGTTTTACATACGCAGAGTTTGATGGTTTAAGGATTTTTTTTTTGTTCATAAAACATGATTTTAATAATGTTACTAGTTTTGAATATTTGTTAAGAAAGAAAAGGGCTTCCTGTAGCCTAAAATGTTTTAATTCTTGTTAAGTTATAAAAATATTCTTTTTTATTTGTTAAATGTTACATCCTCCTGTATTGTATATGTATATTCTGACTTATTTTATCCCCCTTGTGAATGACTCGCATGGTTATTTCAAATACTACTTTTCAGTTTTGCAACAGTAAGAAATATAAGTTTCACTGATTCATACCTAGAGTTATCTACTCTTGTTTAACTTTTTATTTGTGTTATGTACCTGCCATATGATTAAACACATTTGGCGTAATACAATTTCAGAACTTTTGTTTCTGCATACTTTTGTGTCATATGAATTAGGCATCAAATTGAACACCACATTATGCCAAGAGTAGTCTCCCTTTTGGCATAGAGTTAAAAAAGTACTTGTTGGCGAGTTACGTGTACATAGACAAAAAGAATCAATAGTGTCAATAGTTTTTAGTTGTATTTGCTGACAGAATTGTTCTATTTGAGAGCAATCTTCTGTTTCAGAAAAAAAGGATTTTGCCATTTATTTGTTTATGTAAAAATTCTTTATTCTTCGGAAAATGTGATTCTGAAACATGTAAAAATTCTCAATTCTTTTTAAAATGTGATTCTGAAACATGTATGCTGATTTTCTATGACATTTACTGTTCTGCAGAATCCATAGTTAAGAGGTTGTTTCATGCCAAATGTTTCTAATAATTACCTGTTACTAAACATTGGTTATAACAAAAAAATTATAACAGTATGTGAAGGCATCCTTTTATTTTTACTACCACTATAATTAATTAATATATTATATGTGATGGTATTTTGTTGCATTTGTTTACAGTTATGGTTTCTACTCTGGTCGGCATGACAACAGTTATAGTTATAGGTACGAAGATAGCTACTTGCCAGATACCTATAGCATGCAATATAGGTATGATGAACTACTGATTAATACCTACCGTACTTCTGTTTTACTAACACACAGGTGGCACAAATATTCAGAAATTATGTTATGTAAGAGATGAGGGGGGGGGGGGAATAGCTCTGTTAAAAAATTCAGAATCAGCTCTATTTTTAAAAAAATCAGAAATTTCTAGTGTATATTATATGTACATTTTTGAAATAATGTCAAAATATTTTTTCAGAAATATGCCACATACATGTATATAAACTTTTGAAAAATGACACCCGTTTTTTAAAAAAATTGAAAATTGCTGCCATGTTCTATATTTAAATTTTTATTTCTGTGTACTTTTATTTTTAAAATGTGTTTTGTATTTTGAGACTTACATGCAGTAAAAAAAATATTGGTCAAAGTTCGCAAAATTTTAGAAATTTGAGACTAAAATGATTATTGTTCGAAGTTCACAGATTCTTAGAAATTTGCTAGTCTGTAAAGTTATGCTAGTTGTTTTCATTTTCTAGTTGGAAGTCAATTTTCATTTGTATTTTTGATATTTAAAACTTAACTAAAATAATATGAAATGGTTCTTAAAGGATTAGTAGTGGACAGCAAAAATAGTAAAAATGATAACTTCACTACAGAAGGGGTTGCTTTAGTGATGGTATAAATATTCAATAACCTCATTTGTAGGTAACATGGTAGGGGCATGTTAATTCGGTGATAAAGAGTCCGCTATATACAGATATATATATATATATATATATATATATATATATATATATATATATATATATATATATATATCCTTGATTAAATATTTAGACACATCTTGTCGATTCTCCAAGTTGATAATTTGATAATTTGATGATAATGTAAGGAGCTTTGCTGCAATAAATACATAGCCCACTTTCCAAATAAAAAATTTACATACAGAATACTACAGTGTAGTTTCAAATTTAGTGCCTATATGTGGTAAGAAATTAGTGGTGAAGTGTAGACAGTCCATATACAAATTCACATTCATTTTCCACTGATCCATGCACTTACACTTGTTATCAAGCACATGCACTTTCAAACATACCAATTAATTACTTATTCAATTTGGATATAAAGGTCTTTCGGAGAGAGCATGAACTATACTTGGTTACCCCTTTTTTCTTACAAAATAAAAAAAAACCAATCTGACAACAGAGGTTATTGTCTTGGAATGAAAGACCGAAAACTTGGGTATTGTTTTTTTTTCAGCATTTTCATCAACATTAGTACAATTAATTAATATTATTATTACATTGTTACATTATAATCAAGTGGACATTATAATTACAGTTTATTATCTTAGTTAACATCTGTTTACATCTTATTCTTTATTTTGAGTTTACGGACATTTTTAACCATAATTTTGTGTGATTTTATTTTGACCTTTAACCTCTAGTTTGACCTTTAACTTTTCTAGTTTGACCTTTAACCATCCTTACCACCTTGGAGATGGCTTATTACGCTTTGCTTATTTTGAAGTATTAGTTAATGGCTTTAACTGGCTGGCTTTATATATATAAACAAATGCGCTGGTGAATGGAGAAATTGTTGCATGGTTTTATAATGCTTTTAATCAGAATTAGCTGGTAGATGGGTCACATTAGAAAAAATGTGTTTAATTGCACAAATTTGATATTAATTACAATCAAGAATATACTGTTTGATAACTTTTTTAAATAAAACTATGTAAAAGCATTCTGTTTTGAAATAAAATTCATTTAAAAATGACCTAATTCGAAATCTTTCAAAAAAATTTCTTGCCAAATTCCAACACTTGACATTGAGAGGTTTTTATTTAACAGTTTTGATAAAAAAATATTTCAAAAAAAATTTCCTATTTTATGAGACATAAATTTTATGGATAAAAAAAATCTACATGTATTTTTCAACTAATCTAAATTTAATTAAAATATTAAATGTATATATTTGTATATAAATTATTAACCAAGTGTGGAAAATTGCTATTATTTACACGACTAATCAATTTACATAATGCAGAAGTCTAACAGCATTGTTTAGATTTTGAAAAATAAAAAACCCTAGCATTTGAAAAAATAGATAGAGCTTTAATTTTTAAAATATATGCAAATATAAGAAATCTTTTGTTCCAGAAAACCAGCTCTTAGCTCCAATAGCTTCAAAGATGAAAGCAAGAAAACACCAAATACTACTTCACAATATAGGCGGACCGTATCAGATTCTAGCAAAACACTCCAGAATTCTTCACACCCTCCTGGTACCTCCCGATCTAATGTTCTGAAGAAGTAAATATTTTTATTTTGATTTCATTTCATCATCTTGTGGATTTTTTTGACTGCAATATGCCAGTGTTCCAGGGTGGTTATGATTATAATTTTTTTGTATAATATTGTGATTTTTGTGTTTTATGTCGGTCATCTGAAAGTGGTAAAATATTTTGATTATATATGAACATTTTTCAGAAAAAAAAAATTAAAATTAAAAAAATAATAATAAATAAAAATTAAAAAAGATAAAACAAGTATTATTGTTAAATATTTACTAAGGGACTTTTATAGGAGTCGAGACTAAGGGAAACTAAGAGATTTTAATAATTTTGGTTTTGTGTACTGGGTAGGTGGGGGGTGGGGGGTGGGGGGGGGGGTTGGCTCATTGGCAGAGTGATCTAAAGCTCACACTTATTGATCAGAGTGCCTCTCACTGCTCACAGATCCTAGTTTGAGAAAGTTTGTTAGTTTGCTTGCCAAAGGTTGTTTGCTCTCTCCAGGCAATCTGTTTAACTCCGCCATCCCAGAACTGACTGTCACAATTTAAGTGAAAGAATCTTGACTAGGGCATTAAACTTCAATGTTCCACTCTCTTTTTGTGTATTTTGAAGAAAATGGCTATGACTGCATGGCGTCTACACAAGACACTGAGCATAAAGGACAACTTTAATTAAAAGTAATGGCTTCTTTTTACAAAAACTTGAAAAAGTAAGGAAAATTTGTTGCTACCTGAGATGTAGAAGTTTTTCTTTATTAATTTTTTTTTTATTTCCACTTTCAGATGTCTGAGGTTGTGTAATAGATTTAATTGTGTTTTACGATGACTTTGTTTTTAGTTTTTGAGTACAGCAGTATTTGTTATTTGTTCAATTTTCAAACTTTCTGTTTTTTACCAGATTTTCTTACCATAATTTTTCGTTTATTTTGAATTTTAACATGAACACACACACACACACACACACACTTTTGTACAATAAATCACGAAGCACATAATAAGTTACATGAAAACTAATGAAGCCTCGGGTTTGACTACATTTTAACCTTCTTGGGTAGAATAGCCCTATCTTACATACATACATATAAAGAGTCTTTTTTTTTTTTTTTTTTTTTTTTTTTTTTTTTGGCACTCTGGTTTCATTTACCATCCTAGAACTGACCACCTTGATATAATTTGGAAAAAAAAAAATCTTGACTGGGGCATAAAACCTCATTTCTCAAATTCACTGACAATTTTAGTATAAAAGAAAAACCTTTGACTGGGAAGTAAATTGCCATTTCTACATTTCTTTTTTTCAAATAGTATTACTTCTAAATCATGAACTAACAGAGAGGATAACTTTTTCCACTATCATTTTCCATTTACCAAGGGTTATGGTTAAACAATCATGATAAAAAATTCAACAGGTCACTTCAAATTTGTTCTAAGAGCGAAGTGGTTTTTGTAACAAAAACAATAAGAAAGACTACTCTTTGATTTCCATCTCACATACTGTAAACATACTAATTTTAGCAGTGTATTAATTTTAGCGATTTCCATGCTAGGACAGTAGCGCTAATTTAGATACACGGCTAAAATATGTGTTTGACTTATACCGGTTTTCAATTTCTCAAAAGTTGTTTTGTGCTAATGTAAATCCACTCAAATAAGTCGCGAATGTAAATTGTACTAAATCAGTACACGCTAAAATCAGTATGTTTACAGTAATAAATTGTGGTCATTTGAGGAATGTGGTGACTTTGGTGGTATGCATAATACACATTAAAGAAAGATTAATCTTTGACTTGCATTTTCTAGATTACTATCTACTCTCATAAAAAAATTGTGGTCATTTTAGGAATATGGTGACTCTAGTGGTATTCATAACAAAAAAAAAAAAAAAAAAAAAAAAAAAGATAAAATGGCAACTTTTATTTGCTTCCTGTGAGATTACTATCCACTCTCATTATAAATTGTGGTCATTTGAGGCTAAGAAATGTTTGATGTCTTTTTCTCTCTTTCTGTAAGCTTGTTGGTGACACTCTTTGAACTTTTTGCCATCTACAATTATTGCTCGTATCTTTTCATATTTGGCACAATGTCAGTATGGTACGTACTTCATGCTAAGTCTCTTTTTCATTAGCTTTACATTTCTTGACAAATATTAAATATTCTCTTCATTTAACTTTTTCACAAAGTAATATTGTTTACATCAGTTAATTGGTCTGAACTGTTGAAAATTGTTTTAAAGGGAAATAGGACAGGACATAACATTACATTGATTGGTAGATATATGATATATCAAAATGAAAATTCCAAATTTTTCAAATTATCTTGGATAAAATATTTTTAAACCTTTAAAAAGCATAATTATTTTAACAAATTCAAAGACATACTTAAGAAACTTTTTTTTTTTTTTTTTTTTTTTTTTTTTTTTTTGAAAATTTCGACTATTTTTCCGTAACACTGCCTAAAATTTTAAGTATAGAGTTGAGTATATCTGTATAAATACTAACAGCGTTACATATGCTTTGATAATGTTTATAGCAGAAATGGTATTGGTCAACATTTGTAATTACGAACATGACTAGTATATATTGCCAGGTAAAGGTGCTATCATTTCATTCACATTTATAAGAAAAATTGCTATCATTTCATATTAATTACATATTTTAAGCTTTATTCATAACATAAGATACATCATTATCACCTAACTTTTATTTTAATAAGATCCCAGTCGCAATATCATAAAAAAACCAATGGTTTTTTTTTTTTAGTTTTTTTTTTATTATTTTTTTTTTTATTTATTTATTTTTTTTAAATACAACACATTTCAATATTCGACCCTGTAATATTTTTTTTGATCTTCTCCAACGACTGCTTTTAGTAGTAGTTTTTGTTAGCACAGTGGGTAGCTATAAAGCACTTGACCATATTGGTTACAAATTAGAATCCCAGTCCAACTTAGCTGTTTTATCTATGTAGGTTAATTTTTTGGCTTGTTTTAATATTAGAAGTAAATTATGTTTCTTTGACCAGGGCTGGGACACTTGTTAGATCCAGGGTAATTAAAAGAGAGGGGAAAAAATTGTCCTAGTTCATTAGATAAGCCACTGGCATTTATTGATTTCTTTTTTCCATTGTCCTGATCTGGCTTTGAATCCCCCTTGATACGTATGATTAAAGTTGCATGAGTAATGACCCTACCTGTATCCACAAACATTTGTGAGATATATTATACTATAGTGTTCACAATCATCGGTAAACCCTCTCCCTATTATAAGTATGTAAGTGATATTTTATAGAATGCATCCATCATTCTAAAGGTTTTGTATGATATACAACTGTATCCAATTATTCACATACACTACACACAGATTAGCTCTAATATCACTTGAATGGAAATGCTGTCATGCTCACAAAAACAAGATGTTTAACATCACTTCAAATGGTATGGAATAGCCAAGCTTAGCTGCTTCACCTGTAAACTTGAAAAGTGTACATAAATGAAGAATTCCCGTACTAAAAAAATTATCTGGGTTTCAGCTATGCAAGAAAGTTGATATTTAAATTATTATCACAAATGATTTTTATGGTTCTTTTGATGACATTTGGTGTGCAAATATATTGGTTTGTTTTTATAAATCATACAAATATTTGACAAAAGTGTCAACACACGTACATGTTTTCCTTTTCATTGTATTTTTTTTAATTTAAAATAAACTTTTCTAAAAAATTATACAACTTGTTTGCTAAACCAATATTTAAAAAAATATTTTTCACTCTAAGAAGTGGAAATTTAATATTTTTTTTTCATTATTAGAAGTAAAAATAGAATCTTTTTTTTTCTTTCTTTCTTTTTTTCTTTATAATAAGATAGTTAAAAAAATGTCATTAAAAATTGATCAAGAAAAAAAAAAATTGGAAGTTAGAAAAATGTAAACTAAAAGGTAAGTGTGTTATTACTTTTGTCCAATGTCTGTGTTACCAAAGTACTTAATTAATAAATTAGAAATAGCTTCTAAAAAAATCTTTGTGATTTTAACAGTGGTCCTTCAAATCCGAGAAATCCAGCCTCATCTTCCAATCCATCAACTCCTCTAGTTTCGCCAAGCCCCAGTCCAAGGTCATCAATGGGCTCGGCTGGACCAAGCCCCGCCTCATCTACAAGTTCAATCAACAAAGCTGGTGAGAGTAAATCTACAAGTTCTGTGATACGACGGCCCAAAACAAGTGACCGAGTGGCTTCTTCAGCACCGGGATCGAGAGCAACCACACCCAGTGAGAGACGTACAGTGACCACACCTACTGGTAGTCGAGCCACTACACCTCGTACCCCTACAGCAAATTCGATATCAACAAGTAGTGCTAGAAAGAATCACATATCAGCTGTAAGAAATAAATTTCTTAAAATGTCAACTTTGTTATCTCCCTTTAACTGGGGAGCTAAGTTTAGGCATATGTATTATTTGTTTTAAACAATTGTTATCATCAATGTCATAGGCTAATGTTTTATGTTTTTGGTGAAATTATTCAAATTTTTACCTATATTTTACTATGTTTGAGTTGTAGCTATGTTTGTCACTGGAAAGTCAGTTTCTTTGACACTTAAATATGTACTGTGGAATGGAAACATAAATATTTGCCATGATGGGCATCTAATTAGTTTGAATAGTTTGGTGCAAATACGATTATGGTTTGCAACATGCATTTATACAGTCATGTATCTGTTTATTTGTTACTGTCTTGGTGGCACAGTTGTAGAGTCATACATAAGACTCTAAAATTTAAAATACTGATTCCTTGCCTGATGCTGGTCATTATGAACAGAGTATTGACTGGTTCACCTTTTGCCAGTATAAAGTGATGGGGGATCGGAGTGGTGTGCTAGTTCAAGGCAGACCATAATCCACAATCATTTATCTCATACATACATGCATTGCCATAAATTGGTCCTAATTCAAGGCGGACCATAATCCACAGTCATTTATCCCATGCATACATGCATTGTCATAAATGTGTCCTAGTTCAAGGTGGACCATAATCCACAGTCATTTATCTCATGCATATATGCATTGCCATAAATGTGTCCTAGTTCAAGGCGGACTATAATCCACAGTCAATTATCTCATGCATACATGCATTGCCATAAATGTGTCCTAGTTCAAGGCAGACCATAATCCACAGTCATTTATCTCATGCATACATGCATTGCCATAAATGTGTCCTAGTTCAAGGTGGACCATAATCCACAGTCATTTATATCATGCATATATGCATTGCCATAAATGTGTCCTAGTTCAAGGCAGACCATAATCCACAGTCAATTATCTCATGCATACATGCATTGCCTTAAATGGGTCCTAGTTCAAGGCAGACCATAATCCACAGTCATTTATCTCATGTATACATGTACATGCATTGCCATAAATGGGTCATAGTTCAAGGTGGACCATAATCCACAGTCATTTATCTCATGCATACATGCATTGCCATAAATGTGTCCTAGTTCAAGGAGGACCATAATCCACAGTCATTTATCTCATGCATACATGCATTGTCATAAATGTGTCCTAGTTCAAGGCGGACCATAATCCACAGTCATTTATCTCATGCATACATGCATTGCCATAAATATGTCCTAGTTCAAGGCGGACCATAATCCACAGTCATTTATCTCATGCATACATGCATTGCCATAAATATGTCCTAGTTCAAGGCGGACCATAATCCACAGTCATTTATCTCATGCATACATGCATTGCCTTAAATTCGTCCTACATGTAGCTCAAGGTGGACCATAATCCACAGTCATTTATCTTATGCATATATGCATTGCCATAAATATGTCCTAGTTCAAGGCGGACCATAATCCACAGTCATTTATCTTATGCATATATGCATTGCCATAAATATGTCCTAGTTCAAGGCGGACCATAATCCACAGTCATTTATCTCATGCATACATGCATTGCCTTAAATTCGTCCTACATGTAGCTCAAGGTGGACCATAATCCACAGTCATTTATCTTATGCATATATGCATTGCCATGAATATGTCCTAGTTCAAGGCGGACCATAATCCACAGTCATTTATCTCATGCATACATGCATTACCTTAAATTCGTCCTACATGTAGCTCAAGGTGGACCATAATCCACAGTCATTTATCTTATGCATATATGCATTGCCATAAATATGTCCTAGTTCAAGGCGGACCATAATCCACAGTCATTTATCTCATGCATACATGCATTGCCATAAATGTGTCCTAGTTCAAGGCGGACCATAATCCACAGTCATTTATCTCAGGCATACATGCATTGCCATAAATGTGTCCTAGTTCAAGGCAGACCATAATCCACAGTCATTTATATCATGCATACATGCATTGCCATAAATGTGTCCTAGTTCAAGGCAGACCATAATCCACAGTCATTTATATCATGCATACATGCATTGCCATAAATGTGTCCTAGTTCAAGGCGGACCATAATCCACAGTCATTTATCTCATGCATACATAAACTTGTTTTTTGGTCATCGCTTAGAGATTAATAAACTTGCACTTGTTTTGAGTAGCGGAAATTTGCTGATGTGATGTTGAACAACAATTTATATGAACAATTTCAAAGTGCCTTTGACCCAGGCTTGAGGGTTTTGACCCTAATAGAATAAAGAGAGGCTTAATGATGATGTTCAGTTTTGTTTTTTTTTATAGCAGATCGCTTTTCTAGAACTTTGCTGATCATTTATAATTTTCAAAGTGCTGTGGTTTAAGTCACCATTCCAAAATTAACTATCATTATTTAAGATAAATAAATCCTGCCTACGACCTAAAATATCATTCAAGCCCAAAAATTTCTTAATAGGATACCAAAACTTAAATGTTGTTACTACTGGTCATTTTTATTATATATTTCCACCCAACGAATTCCCAAAATAGGATACCAAAACTAAAATGTTGTTACTACTCATAATTTTATTATATATTTGCCCTCAATGAATTCCCAAAATAGGATACCAAAAGTAAAATTTTTGTTACTTATTTTGTTATAGGAAGAGGAATCACGGCAGAAACAACAAAGTCAAAGAACGCATCCAAATCCAGAAACACAGAAAGCGAAGTCTTCACGGCTAGAAGATAACAGATTTCGACCTCACGAAACAACTAATAATTATGTATCAAAAGTAAGTGAAATTATGCAGAAATTTGTTTCCAAGGGACTTAAGAGTTATGTTAGAAACATTGACCGTTTTTTCTACATGGTCAAAGGACATGATCAAAAGTACATACTTTGTCAAAAATAGGACAGAAAAAAACTGTCGCCCTCATATTTCTCTGATAGCTCTTGCAGCTTACTCATAATTTTTTCAGTTTCTTCAATAATAAACTTATAATAATAATAAAAATCTATTTGTTTACTTTTGAAAATTATATGAAAATTATAAAAATTTATTTTGACAGAGAACTACAACAGAAGAAGACAAGAAGAAATCTACGTCTTCATTATCGTCACGGACACACCTTAGTTCTTCAAATATAAGTAAACGTACAGAAAATAATAGAGGTAAAGAAAAAAAAAAAGAAAAAAAACAATGTCAGTTTTACTTTTTTTTCTGTCACTTCAACCATGCCTCCCATCACCTAGGTTATAGGCAAAGTTTAAGTAAGAAAGTTTGTTGGTCCACTTGACAAAGGAAGGTGGTTTCTCTAGTTACTCCAATTGTCTCCACCATCTTAGAACTGATAGCATCAATCTAAGTGAAAATGCCCTAACATCATTACTTCATTTCAATTGACCCTTTCTGAAACCAAGAGGTCATGTGGTCAAATAGTATTAGCCTCGCTCTATTCAACTGCATCTTTAGAAAACGATTTTTTCCAGTTGGTCGTTTTTTCTCTCTCTGATTCAATTACATTGACAGACATGTTAGTGATTTTTTATTTTGGACATTTTATGTCAGTAGGCCAACACTCCCAATAATCTCAATTGACATTTTCACTCCCAAACATTTTCAAATTCAACAAAAACTCTATAAATATTTCACAGTTTGTAAGATTTCTTGTCAATGAAATGACATAATAGACATAATTGTTCACGAAAGTTAGTCAGTTTGCTTGCTCAAGATTGGTGCTTTTGCCTAGGCACTCCAGTTTCCTCCACCATCCCAGAACTGACTGCCTTAATATAAGTGAAAGGATCTTGACTTTGGTTTAAAGTACATGTACCTTTATTACTCCTACTGATAAGGTTACTTCATATTTAAGTTTGAGCATGATTACATTTTATGTTTCAGTTATTTCGAATAGTACAATGAAAGTGATAGATAGCTATAAGGGCTCGGGGGATTTAAATTTCACTTTTCGTCGTCAGCAAGAACAGGCCAAAGAAGACCTTGAACATTTAGAAAACCTCAGAAGAGTAAGTATTCAGATTTTGGCAATGGAACTTTTCTATATATTTAACACTTAAGGACAAAAATGTTTGTATTTATTACATAAAAACCAGTTTTAAGATTTTACACAGGATTAACTGGAAAAAAAATTAGTTCTTGAATAGGTTAAGGGTTTAGTCAGGGTTCTTTTTTCACAGATTCCACAGGGTTTTCCCTCAGTTTTTGAAACTTGGGGAAACATGTTCCCTTACCATAAAATTTTGAAGGGACATAACCACAAAATTTAATCAATGTGTAATTTTAATAGCAGAAAAATAACACCTCATCACACACCCTCATTCTCACTGAATTTTAATCATGCATTACTCTGAAGCCAAGAACTTCTGAAATTACAATTTTGTTTGGGTCAAACAGACTGGTAGCAGTTTTAGAATCATTCACTGTTGGAGTTGTCACTAGCCCTTTGTTTGTGCAACTTTTGGTTAAAAAATACTGAATAATGTTTTTGATGGCATGACAGCAATTTGCACAGACAATAGTTGAAAATGCTATGTCTATACAAGTTGCAAGTACCTTGTTTGGAGCACTTATCGAACACTTCTGTTGGACAAAAAAGAAACACAGACTGGAACAGAATATTGCCCAATGTCCCATTCGATCAAGATTTTGCTATCATGGGCATATTTGATTATTTTTCACAGAACATTTATAATAAAAGTGCATCAAAACGCAACTTTTTTTGCACCTGCAAATACCCTGGTTCTACTGTAGTTCAGTTTGAATAGGTTAAGATTATTCCGCCAGGCTCTGTTTTTACTGGTTCTACAAACATCTCTAAAGTGCAGAAATCTAAACTAAATTTTCATATGGTAGTGATGAATCAAAGTTTTTATATTTGTGTGAAAGATCAGTCTAGATTCTGTTTGTTAGTTTAATGGTTTATACTTGACTGTATATTTGTATATTTCAGACAATAGAGACCAAATGTAAAGTAGTTTTACCAGATAACTTGCCAGATACGCTACGGGACGGTGTGTTACTATGTCAACTAGTAAACAGTATACGACCGAGATCAGTCACAAGTATACATGTCCCATCACCTGCTGTGGTAGGTTTATTGTGTCACATGTATACCATAAATCACAAATGTTTATAGGGCTCTCTCTCTCTCTCTCTCTCTCTCTCTCTCTCTCTCTCTCTCTCTCTCTTCATATGCTTTTGAATACCACAAAATTTAATTTTGAAATTTTTTAAATTACTATAGCCCCAAATGGGATTTAATTTAGTGAAATAAAATTCTATGAAATTTATGCCAAACATTATTTTATAATTAACCACAAAGTTTTTTTTTCCCCACAGATATAAATGATTCTACAGTTGTTCATTGGTGAATTTAGTCTTTGTTCCGCTTGTAAAATCATTTCATCTCCTGCTTCTTTCAGAATATAACTTGAATTTCAATTTGTTACCATTTCTCATGTGCATTAATGTAATTTCTACCTACTGGATACTGGCTCTTCTTTTCTGTTTGTTATTTTAATCACAGGTTCAGTGTTACTTTCCATACATGTATTCAATGAAGTTATTGTTTTTCAGTTGGTGAATTTAACTTCATGTAACTGGTAATCTTGTTTCATAAACAGTGTTTGATATAAATGCATTTATAGAAAGCTAAACATGGCTGTTAAAATGACTAGTATTTATTAAATATTTCATTCTTTTACCACAACACATTTAAAATTAATCTACCATATCTTTCTTTCAGCCAAAATTGACCATGGCTAAGTGTCGTAAAAATGTCGAGAACTTCTTGGAAGCTTGTCGAAAAGTTGGTGTACATCGGGTACGTACATTAGTATCTTTATTTTCATAGTTAGAGATGGATCCAAAATTTGTATCAACCTTGAGATACCAAGTTACTCTAGGGTTTATTCTCTGTACAAAAAAGAGAGAGAAAAGAAAGGGGAAAAAAGCTAATGTTTAGTTTTGAAATTTTACCTTGCAACGTTAGTTTAATTTTTAATCCATGTGTAAGTGACTTTTGAATAGGTTCTTATGCAATGTTTCCATTCTTGGTAGCCAAAATGGCCATTGGCTACTAATGTCTGAGAAATTCTTTCAAAAAGTAACATATTTTAGCAAATTCAAAAAAGACTATGTTTTAACAATTTTTTTAAATTTGGCTACTAGTAATTTTAAATTTATGGAAACATAGCTTATGTGTAGATTAGGTATTGATCAGTTTATAGATAAGCTATAAATTTATTTTATTTGAAAAACAACATACATGTACATGTATTAAAGTGTGATATACATTTTACTGTATTTTTGTGAGATCATTATAATCTGTTAGATTTTATTGTGTTATGAACAGATTTTCACTTCAATTTTTTATTTTTTTTTATTCCTCTTTTTTTTGAGTTGGTTATAACCATAGAATTCACATCACTGTGTTCCATTGGAAAAATTTTGTCCAACAATTTCCAATAAATTCAGGCTTTACGACACTTTTTAGTGCATTATAATTGGAAAATTAAATTTGTATTTAACATATGAAATTTCATGATATTCTAAATTGTAATACAGTAACCTGCTGTTAAAGCTGCATTAAGTTTTCCAAAGAAAAAAAATTAAAACTGTGCTAATCTAATAAATGATGTTCCTAATGAACAATGTTACATTTGGTTCAACGATAAAAGCTCGAATAAATACAGAAATTACAGTATTTACCCAGCGAGATGCATCATTTGGGATCTAATATTAGAACATGGTTACGTCATCAAAACCCGGGTCATTTAAACACGACTTTCAAAATGTTGAAATCCGATAAATTAAACACAGAACTTCGTTGAATTTGTCATTTGTGACTTAGTAAGGGGTAAATAACACCATTTCAAATACATCTGGATATTAAGGAAGGACAATTAATGCAATCTGTCATGTTTCACTTCCGATTCTAGGCTTTTCCGTACATTCGTGCGCATGCTCCAAGCTCATAATTACCATCGTAGAACACTGACCAACCGGTCAGAGGATTCCGTTTATTTACAACTTAAAGAAATGAAATTTTAGAAAATGAATGTCACGGATTGTGGTTAGAAGATATCAACTTTTAAAAAAATATATTTTTAGAAAATCAAAGAAAATTCAGAAAATTGGTAAACTTAATGCAGCTTTAATCAGTTTCTGAATATTTTTTTTCACATAATATTTGGGATTCACAGAAAATTTCAAATCATTGATCACATTTGTTCATTCAGATTTTGACTTGCAAAGTTGTCAATGGATGCAATACCAAGGTGATTGCTTTTGTTGCATTTACTGCAAAAAAAAAAAATAATAATAATAATAATAATAATGATAATTTTAAAACAGTACCAGATGATGAATTCATGTTAATACATGTACTTGCTGCGTACTTTAAGCAGCATCATTGCATTATTGACACAACATTGTAGATGATATTAACATGTACAGTGTATATGTATTTTTACAGTGTAAATGTGAAATCTATGGTTATTTCTTTTAGAAACTTTTGATTGTTTTATTTCAGTTCGTATTACATTCTATTTAAGTATTTACTAGTAACAAACTTACAGTAGCTGAAAACTTGTTATAATGGTGTGTTTTTGAAAAATCTTTTTTGTAAGTGTACAGGTATTAACATGGTAAAAACTGTCTGAATGAATGTCTTGGTTCGTTTTAGATGATTATCAAATTGAATCGTTTAGCTTACTGTACAATACAAGTTATAGAACAGCTCATGTCATGCACACAAAGTTGGGGAAAATCAGCTCCCAGTATTTTAATTTTAAGTAGTTTTTTTTAAAAGTATTTAGATGCTGTTTGCATTTAAGCTACTGTAAATTCAGAAAAATTGAGAATGATATCTTTCTGTAAAAAAAAGTTTAAACTCATGCAGATATCTTGGATGCCAAAATCATGAAAGTTAATTCCAAAGAATTTCTGAATACAGAGTTTATTTTTTTTATTTTATTATTTTTTTTTTAAATGCATACACAATTTTAATTCATGGCTGAGGTTAAGAGTGCAAAATGGTATATAAATGTGCATGAACATTTGTGAGGTTTGGTTATACATTAATATTGGAAGCAGAAAGCCTTATTGTATATTTTGCTTGATGAAATATTTAAAAAGAAGAATACTGAATATGAAGTTTAAAAACCAGAAAGTTTGTCTTTTGAATTTTGTCTTCAAAAAAAAAATAGCATACTTACAGTATGTATGAAATTAAGGTTAATTTTGAACAGTTGTGTAACTATTTGGCAGTTTGTTCTAGACTTGATATAAAGCAAACTGGAATATCAATGAAATCTGAACATTTCCAAGCAGGTAATTACAATGGATTTGAAAGAAGAAAGTTTCCAAACTTAAGAAATGAAAAATGTTTCCTTTGTGATCTTACATGTATATCCAGAGTCCATTTTTATATCTACGTAACTCATTGAAATGAATATAAGAATGGAATTCTTGTTTTTAGTGGGTTTATGGCTAGATTAGATAATTGTAGTTCAAAGACACAAGAACTGGTGTCTTTTTAGTGTGTAGTATATATACTAATTTCAAAGTTTTGCACACATACACATCTCTAAAGGGCCTTGGTGGCCAGGTGGGCTATATTGCACGCTTATGGATCACAATGTCTCTCATTGCCTAGGTTTAAACTCACTCGGGCAGATCAAAGTGTAAAGTCATTTATGAGTTTACTGCTAAAGGTTCTTTCTTCTGGATTTTCCAGTTTCATCCAACATCTTCAAACTGAATTCCTTAAAATAAGTGAAAGATTTTGACTTGAAGTGTTAAACAACATTACTTGACTCTACTAACATACACATCTGTAGATCTGCTTGCCATGTTGATGCAATCAATTACCATGGTTAAGTGACTAAGCACCATCTTATAGTTTACAAAACTTCTGGGATCAAATTTGGTCTTTTCCTTGATAAAATTGAGATAATATTGACAAGGCCTCTGTTTCACTGTCGTTTATTAATTGAGTTTACACTCAACTCAAATATTCCCATTTTTTACTATCAATATTTTAAACATGATAAGTTTTATGGGACACTGTTTTGTTTTTGTTAATCAAACTTACACTAAACAATTTAAATATAACATTAGATATTGAATTATATCTGTATACTGGTAATGTCTTTAAAAAAAGACAAATATTCTCTAATTTAATCTTACAAAAAAAGACATAAATATTCTCTAATTTAAGTGTACTCTCGATTGAGTGAATGATTGTGAAAGTGGGGCTTGGTCTTTAAACACCTGTGATATTTCCCATCATGCAAGTTGTCTTACCTTACTGAAGTATGCCCTCGCAGAATTTAGGTAATGATTTTGATTTACAGCAATGCAGTCTTATTTGTGAAAAGAAAAAAATAGAAAGAAAAAATGAAGATGTCTAGCAATGAAACTAAGTAGATCTGTAAAGCAAAATGATTTTTAAAAAATGATTATATGGAGGTCTTTCACTCTCACTTGACTGGATTGTATGATTGCCTTAGAAATTTAGTTTTAAAAAAGCAGGAAAAGGGAATCACTTCTGCATGGAAATTGGAAATAAAATGTGGCTGCTGCCAGGTGATATCTATCATTTAGGTTGGGATCGTTAAAGAGCTATAGCCTGATGGAGCTTTGCGGCAAAGTTGTTTATACTTAATTACTTGTCCTAATCCTATTATTCTATAAAAAAGTAGTCAATTTGAGAATATAAAATACAATTATCGTATTTGTTTCATAAAGATCGAGTTTCATTGAACATGATAAATTCAACCAATAATTCTAAAAATGGAAATGATGCAAAATATGTGATGTACCATATGTTCCAAGTCTGTGTAAAGCCTCAGAATTTTAAGAGGCGTGAATGACTGTCTTTTTGCCAAAAAAAAATAAAATTCTTTTTTGTAGTGAAGGGGGTGGTGTTTATTGTAAGTTTTAAAAATAGAAATGATGCAACATGATAAATTTTGAGGGGACAGCCGACTGTAACAACTGAACGTTGTTTCTGCATTTTGGCAAGATATTATTTAATTTATGATGATGAATGAATACAACTTGATTTTCTTTTACTGATTTTCGTATATATATCCTATCTCTCCCTTATGTTGATCTTGTAAATATAAAAAAAATCCAGAGTTTATTATAATTATCTGTGTTAGTGGTTTGTGTTTTTTTAGCCTCAGCTAATTGTTGCACAGTTGTTCCTTTTTCTCGTTTAGTTCGTATTTTTGATTAAGTTTGTCCCTGCGGACATTGCTGCATGCAGCTCTGGCATTTCTTGTTTTGCATGTTAATAATTTCTCCACAAAACTACAGTAATAGTATAGAGATATAATAATTGCATATTTATGAAAATTTTAAAATTTTAATATATATATATATATATATATATATATAAGTATTAGATCTGTTAAAACTCATATTCATTCTAGAATAATATAGAATTTATGAAACAAAATAACTTGTAGTAGTTTTCAACTAACACAATTTTTGAGTGGTGAAATTTGTTTTTGCGTTTGTAAACTATGACTAACAATGTTAATATGTGTAACCTGATATCCAATTTTGTTTCCAGGACGACCTCTGTGCATGTGAGGACATCGTGGATGGGTTACGAACAGTACGAGTCGCAAATACTGTGCAACAATTAGTCCTAATACAACCACTAACCGTTACTGACTATCAAATTGCTAACTTGTGTATCTTGATATTTATGTGTAGTATATCACTAATGCTTATACTAATGTTGTTAAAATAGTAATGATTTTTTGTTAAAACAAGTTTTTCCATTTGACTGACCTTTGATTGACCTTTGACTTTCAGGGGTCATACTGACTTTTGTCAACATTTGATTCAAAAGTCAGTCTGTAATATATAATAATGCAAGCTTTTCAATCTGAAAGTCAAGGGGTCAAATCAAATTTATGAAAAGTTAGAAACATAGGTTTTTTGGTCAATGAAAGCAACTTCTTTTAAACAGTAACTGTCACATTTTATCTGAAAAAATGGGTTATTTGTCATGTGATTGTCTGAGGGTGAAACAGTTAATTAGTTGAAAAAGTATAATTGAACTTTATGAATGCTATTGCTATACAAGTTATCTCCCTTTATGTAGGTTGTCTAACCTTACTGACTTACGTCATACTTCTTTAGTTTTTAGTGATAATTATGTTTGTCATTGTTTTCCAGTGTCATTGACATTGTTTTCTCCCATGTCCAGATAGAACCTATAAAAAAATTTTCAAGTTGGATACCCATGGAAGATATTTCTATTTAACACAAGCCATCTTGCATAATGGCACCAAAGCCTCTGTCCTCAAATCATTTCACTTTAAATGTGCTCCTTAAATTAAAGGATAATGAAAATATGTCATCCTATGGAAAAATGGCTGCAAGAAAATGTACTGCCAGAAACTTAAAAATGTAAAATTTTCAGTCTGCTTTAAATGTTTTTCCTAAGATTTTAAAATGGATAATTCTGGTTCCTAGTATATACATGATGTATATGCTAATTATGATATAGACTTACTGATGTTTTTATTTATTTTTGTGTAGAAATTTGGATAATCAGAGTTAGAATTTGCTAACATGACACAGATATATTTGAAGCAAAAAATGTGGGAATAATGATCTATTATGAGTTTATCAATGTAAGAAAGGGACATTTCAAACTCAAAGTTGAATAATTTAAAGACTTGGAGCTCCTTGCCTCTGAAATATTCAACCTCTGAGTTATAATTTTCTTTTCCTACCTGGATACTCATAATGGATTGTTGTAGTCATGTATATATTTGTTCAGTTTATATCAAATATCAAAATTCTGACCATATCTTATCAAGATTAGGCCTGTTATTGGTAAATTTGACACTAATAAATGTTATGTCTAAAAATACAGAAATTTATTTATTATTTATTTCACAAAGAAGTTACCAGAGTGCTAAAAATTTCCTCTTTTTACTGAATGATAGAAATTTAAAAGGGGAAATAACCTTATGAAAAGGGAAATAACTTCTATACTATAGAAAAGGTAACTGATTGTGTTATAAATTGTCTTATGTAGACTTGTGATAATGAACATGGAATTATTTTCAGATAGATTCCATTATCTGTTAGATATGACTTTATGTAATGCTGCTTCTTTGTTATTTTTGCAAACATTGTGTTTGTTTTAAAGACAAATTATGACTACTGAACTCAATTTCTTTATCAACAAAATTTTAAACAATAATCAGAGTAGTGGTTACTTTTGCCACAATCACTTGCCAAAAATGTTTAAATAATGTGTAAATATTTTGAAATGTCTCAATTCACTGGGCTTTACAGATTTTAAAGTTAATATTTAAGTGTTTCAAGGTGAACATTTTTCCTAAGGTGGGTTTTAATTTTCTAAGAAAGAAAAAAAAAATGCCTCTAATATGACTTGACTGTAACTGACCAAATTTTACAAAGTTATTGATTTTGGAATATGACATCCAAGTGGGCAACATATATGATTATTAATTACAAAATATGACATTGTTGTTTGTGAAGAATTGATAAATAACTGCTGATTTCCAATAGTGAAGTTACCAGTTTTCCAATCTGATACACCTATGCAAATGGTACCCATACAAGCCTGATTTAAATCCTGGTGTTATTTTGAAGAAATTATACAATTGGTAAAGAGGTGATAGTTGGAAGAACATGTATATTACCCAAATTTGCCAAACAATTCCAATTTTATGAATATCACAATTACAAGTACATATTATAGAACTGTAAACAAGTGTGTGATAAATGCATGGATTTATGTAAATTGTACATGTGTATATCATTTCTGTAAACCTCTCCCATTTACTATTTAACCTTATGCATTTACATTTAACATGTGTAACCCTCGACTGCTGACTGCTACTGTATTCATGATACTGCAAACCAAAAGTGGTTTTTTTTTAATTAAAAAAAATAAAACTTTCATGGATATTTTATGGGTTATCCTCAAGATCAGTAGGGTCATAACATTCATTTTTGGTGCAATTGTCCAGACTTGTGTCTATTAATGAAGTTGTAAAAAATGATTGAAGGAAGAAAGTATATATGGATAAGTAAAAAGATTTTAAAAATTCAAAATATGAAATTCCTACTGTCAGAAATATATAAAAATATTAAAATTCCAACCACCAGAAAAATACAAAATATGAAATCCCAACCACAAGTAGTCCTCATTTTTGCATGTGTATGAAGAATTACAAAAACATTACCCACCAAAATGTATTGGTTTGCAGTATATTTATTTTGAATATAATATATATTAGTAAAATAAATGTTATAATTTTATGATCTAAATTTAATCGTATTTACAGTAAAACCTGTTTGTAATCACCAGGAAATACATGAACAAGTGGTCTGTATATAGAGGTTTTTTTTAGTTTAAATATTTCACAGATTGACATTTATACGCTGATCTTTACACTTAGGGTTAGGTAATAAACAGGTGGTCTGTATTTAAAGGTACTTTTTGGTTGAAATATTATGTAGATTAGCCTTTATACATTGGTCTTAATGAACAGGTGGTCTTCATATAAAGGTTCTTTTTCATACAGTTTTTTTTTAGTAAAGGAAACTTTAAATGCTGGTTTTGATGGACAGGTGGAGTGTATATAGAGGTGGTCACTTCAGCAGGTTTTACTGTAAATTTTTTTTTTAATAACAGACTGTGATAGACAAGAATTATGTAATCAAACTTACGGTAGATTCCGAGTTATTTGCAGAAATAAGTTTGGGCATTATTACATATAATTTGCAACATGGAGACAAACTCATATTTTTTTTAATGTAAGGGAATTTTTTGTAATGACGTTACAGAGATGTAAAGAATTTTGGAATGTATGTATGTTAATATTGTAAAAGACAAATCATGTAAAATAGAATCATTCTGATAGTAATTTGGTCACCTACATATATTCCCCCCACCCCCACCCCACCCCAAAAAATATAAATAAATAAATTAATTAATTAATAAATAAATAAAAAAGGGAAAAAAGAAACGGAAAAAATAAAAGATATAAACAGTTAAGGGCATTAAGTTCTGCAAATAATCGGATCCGCTGTATTTGTGACTCGATCGTTCTGGTTCTGCTGACAAACTGATATGACCTATACAAAAAGGTACACACAAACTATATTTATCTACATATGTAAAAAGATACACAGAGATGATATTTATTATATAACAAGAAGTTTTCTATATACATGTATGTATCATTGTTATCTATACAGAGACATTGTATAGTCCATTAGAGGTAATTTGACAGAGTGGTCATGATCAAGAGACAATTTATAAGTTGAATAGGGTAAGCATGAAATAAGTTGAGGTAAACCACTTTGTATCTGCCTTGGTTTTTTCATGTTAATCATATTCAACATAAATAAAGGTTCTGTCATTATAACAACTCTGCCAGAATACCATATTACAAATGTAAGAACTACCGGTATATCACAAAAATATTATCAAGTATGCTGATCAGTGTAAACAAACATAAACTATGACTATATGTAACTATTATTTTGTTGTTTAAGTGAACCAATGCCTGTTCATTGTTGATTTTAATTATATAATGAAGAATTTTTGTATATTCATTTTTTTTCACAATGTGTATGACTGTATAACCTTGTGGGACCAAAAAAAAAAAAAAAGAAAAGAAAAGAAAGAAAATCAAGGACCTTGATGTTTTTCTGTTAAAGTTTTATTTTAATTAAAGATAATTGAAATTGTTTAAATCATTTCATCAATGTAAATGTCATTATGAGCAATATAATTACATATATCATGAAAATACTGTAATTTGTACAAGTAAAATAATTGTAAAAGTATAATACACTATTTACATTATTCGTGCATACTCTCTTTTTTTTAATCTAATATGATAATTTTGCACAAATTTTGATAAAGTTATAGGAAAAGAACAAATTTTGGTGTTGTGAGGTTAAACCCTTTATAAAACTAATATCCTGTAAAAATAAAAAGTGTCAACCCATTTTCTGCCAAACAATGAATGGTTCAAAATAATATTTAATTTTTATTTTTATTTTTTTTTTTTTTTTTTTTTTTTTTTTTTTTTTTTTTTTTTTAATTTATTTTTTAAAAATATGCAAATCATTTTATAATTTGTTTGTTTTTCTTATTAATCCTAACTTTTTATAGGTCATGGTTCATTTTGTAAATATTAAGTTATATATTTATTCAGGATTTTTTTACATTGTGCCAAGAATCTCATACATGTGTGTTGTGTATTTTGTTTTATTTTACATTTAAAGCTGCATTAAGTTTTCCAAAGAAAAAAAATAAAACGGTGCTAATCTAATAAATGATGTTCCTAATGAACAATGTTATATTTGGTTCAACGATAAAAGCTCGAATAAATACAGAAATTAAAGTATTTACTCAGCGAGATGCATTGTTTGGGATCTAATATTAGAACATGGTTACGTCATCAAAACCCGGGTCATTTAAACACAACTTTCAAAATGTTGAAATACGATAAATTAAACACAGAACTTCTTGAATTTGTCATTTGTGACTTAGTAAGGGAAAAATAACACCATTTCAAATACATCTGGATATTAATGAAGGACAATTAATGCAATCTGTCATGTTTCACTTCCGATTCTAGGCTTTTCCGTACATCCGTGCGCATGCTCCAAGCTCATAATTACCATCGTAGAACACTGACCAACCGGTCAGAGGATTCCGTTTATTTACAGCTAAAAGAAATGAAATTTTAGAAAATGAATGTCACGGATCGTGGTTAGAAGATATCTACTTTTAAAAAAATATATTTTTTAGATATTAAAAAAAAAATTCAGAAATTTGGTAAACTTAATGCAGCTTTAACATAATCATGCATCTGAAAAAAGCACAACAAACAAACTACAAAATTATTTTGCAGAAGGAATTTTTTTGTAGATTAAATGTTTTGTCTCAGTGAAAGTTGAGTTTACCTTTAAAATGACAATAGCCATATTCGACTGGTCGATTTCTGTTTAGCAAGAAGCTCTTCCATTAAACGGTATTTTCCCACCTTTATTTTTGACCAATCAGACTAAAGACATCAACTTTACGTTTGTTATTCGACTGGTAAGTTGTTCTCAACTCGATCTTCGTGAACAACAGTGTTTTTAGAAGTGAAAAGTGTGTTGAGCACTTTACCAGTTGAATGACAAATACAAAACTATATTCTGTGATCTGATTGGTCAAAAATGAAGGTGGGAAAATATCGTTTAATGGAAAAGCCTCTTGCTAAACGGAAAACGACCAGTCGAATACGGCTCATAGCTAGTTTTAAACGTTCTTTGAATTAGAGGCAAATATTAAAAATTCCAATCAATAAAAAATTTCAGTTGAAGTAAATAACCATTAATTAGATATTAAGATGCTTCTTTTGTCACAATTTATTTCTAGATAATTTTCATTGCATACTGTGATATTTTCTATGTGCTCTTTAGAGGCGTTTGTGTGTGAGCATGATGGGTCAAGAGATAATCAATGATGAATGATATTTAAAACACTATAATTTATAATATTCATATTTTAATATAGAATAAATTACTATTTCTATTTTCAACTACTGTTATTTAAGATAAGTTTATTTCTCTAGGTCCTTTTTTCTCCTTCTTATCCACTAATTGTCACCATGAGATACATGTAATTAAAAAAAAAATTTAACTAGGTTGTAAATTATCTTTACTTTCTCTCCTTCACTCCTGATTACTTTCTCTCATTCACTCCTTCCTAAACTGTTCGTGGAAATTTTTATCAAACTTTCAGAATATTGTACCAATGAGATTTTTAGTTATGCACCGAGTATGTTTAATTTATCCTTTGTAAAGCATATCTTTTTACATTACAATGAACTTTTTACTTGTTAGATTAAACAAAAACATTTTTCAAAAAAGAAAAAAAAAATGAAAAAAAAAGAAGATTGACAAATGTAAATTTTAGAATATAATGCACTAAGTAGACAAAATTCAAATTGAAAATATGATACTGTTTCTAGGAAAAAGAGGAAAGAGGGAGAGTTTCATCTTGTATATTATACAGTTAATCTTTTTGGCAGTTCCTTTTTTCCGGCTAGTATTATTAAATTGAATAGTTTTAAAGCTATATATAACTTATGCAATAATGTGTAAATAAAATTACTGTAATCATGTTAAAATTTATTTAATTAAATAACCATTTATTTTTTGTTTCGGTTTTTCGTACTTTTAATTCACAATATATCAGCTTAATTTTGTTATGGCAATTTTTAGGTCTTTTAGTGAATAAAAAATGTTCCATCGCATCAATTACAATAGAAAAACACTTTAGTTTGAAAAAAAAAATCCCTGAAATGCATTGTATCTTTGTTGGAAAATTGTATTAATGATTGAGATGTAAACAGTTGTGTTTTAAGTTATGTTGTGACAACAGTATTCAGTTTGTTGTATTGTTAATTGTTTGTTATAAGTATTATAATTATTTTTTGTTAAGTTTCAACTTGAAGTATCTGTAATATATTTATGTCATATTATTTATGTCTATATATAACATTTAAACAGTTGTTGCAATTATATTCAGCTAGTCTGTGAAGAAGAATGTGTGCCATATCACCAGTTTGAATGGAGTGGAGTAATGGTGTTTAACCTCTAGCAAGGTCCTTTCACCTATTTCGAGAGGATTGCCAATTTGAGCTTAGACATCATATATTATATGTTTTGGTAAAGTTTTTTTTATTTGCTGGCCATCTACCTCATCCTGATGGCAGCTCTTAACATTTTTATTATGAATTAAATCTTTAATTCAGATCAGAAGTCTTTCTATGCTTCTGCTTTCAGCTTTATCAGATATACTAATCATGTTCAGAAAAATAAAAATTAAATGGTTAGCAAGTAACCTGATTACAAGGCCAACATTTGTTCAGTTAATTTTCGGTGTTAAAAAAAGTTTCTGGCAAAACAATGCAGTGCAGTGCAATACAATACACTACAATACAACCCAACTCAACTCGACTCGACTCATGTACAGAAACCACTTAAGGATACCTGATATAGGACTTTTTAAAAACATGATCTTTTTAAATTTAAGGTTTTATTTCGTAATTTAGTTAAATTAAATATGAACCAGATATTTAACACAAGTGATTGTTATAAGTGATGGTTAGTGTAAGTTTCATTAGCAGAAAGTAAAGAAATATATTTATAAAATGAATGTAATTAAGAAAAAAGGTCAAGGACATTACAACAGTGATGAGATAGGAAGCATATAAACTGAGGGGCATTATAATCAGATCTTACAGTATTATCATTCATTGTTTTGTCTACATACACGTATGTATAAAACTTCACTAGTTTTTCTAATTGTGACACTTATTGAAGCTATAACATGTTTATTTTTATTCATGCTGTTGATTTTTGTTTGTTTTTTTTTTTTTTTTTTTGTTGAATAAAGTGTGAAAGTATTCTTAAAATTTTGTTAAATTGTGTTTTTATTATTATCATTATTATAATTAGGCAACAGCATGTGTCAAATGGCGCGCTAGGTCAACCCTTGCTTCCGGTCTTTCCTCCCGAAATTGTGATACAATGCCCTTCCGGAGAAAGATAAACGATATCTGGGTGTTGCATCCAGCTAGTTTCCAAACACGATTTATCACTTAGCTAAGTTGTGAACTTGTTATTGAAGTTCCATTGTAGTAAATAAATAAAGGAGCATTAGGTCTCAACAAGTCTGGTTTGTCTACTGTAATGGAGTGTCTTGCACTCAAATATAAATTAAATTTTTTTTTTTTTTTTTTTTTTTTTTTTTTTTGGATAGAATTACAGAATTAGAAAAATTGTTGATAGAATTATGAAATTTAAAAAAAAAAATTGTGGAGCCTGCAACCTAAGTGGTTACTACATGTATAAATGATTTGTGAATTATCCGTAATTTTTTACAAGTTATTTATTACAGCTCAAGACATTTTAATTGTAATATGAACTCAATAAACATTTTTTTTTAAAGTTACTAAACCGGGTAAGCTTAAACCATTACAATACTCAATATTGGGGTTGGTTAGAATCAGACACAGTTATGTATTCAGTAATCAATTAGAACAGTATTTG
This sequence comes from Tegillarca granosa, assembly GCA_029721355.1. Lineage (NCBI taxonomy): Eukaryota > Metazoa > Mollusca > Bivalvia > Arcoida > Arcidae > Tegillarca > Tegillarca granosa. Next base: position 20,233,139 of record CM056602.1, on the reverse strand, counting down.
TACTGTAAAGAAAAAAAAGCCTTTTGTGCAAATGGTTTTTTTACACACAATTTTAAGTTTCTTTAACACCTAATTACTGTAATTAGGGATGTTGTTATTTCTGTTTCTGGTAAAACCCTCATATTTATTATATCTGCTAAGTGTTATGTCTTATTCACATTAAAAACTCTGTCACGAACTGTCAGTATTTTTTTTGTTTTTAGGGACATCAATAATTATTTTGATTAAAACTTTTTTTAAACAACTGTTAATTTTCTCTTTTATAGGATCAACTTTGTAATGCCCAAGATATTCTCGAAGAGAAAGGTATAGTCAGAGTTGCTGTTACTGTCTCTGCATTAGTTTCCATAGCAACAAACCCGAAGTCGTCCATTGTTTGAAGTGTAGCCAACAGACGTTTAGGAAACCATGCTTGTGTGGATTATATGACAATATTTACGACCACCTGTTGGATAAACCATATCTATGTATTTATTTATATCCTCTGCGTTAAAGATTTTAACTGGCGTTAAAATGTGTTTCTAATTGAGAAGAAGCTGTTATCTGCAATTAATGATGATTAACACTAGTTTTCTAACAAGGATATGTGCATAGAAATATATCAATTTTATATGGTGCAAAATGTACAAATATATGGATTTATTTTTGCTGTAGACTTAATACTAATAGCACAGCTAACTAATTTCACAGAAAAAAATTGTATATTTTCACCATAGAGGAATGAGATTAATATTGTAACATAGAGTAAGTTATGTATACAGCACAGTTAACCGGATACTTGGACACAGTTAATTTATTAGAAGGACTGTATTATTGTATACATATACATGTAGATTGAAGATAGCGGCTATGCAAAGGAGAGTGAATGGCCTTATTTATTTGCAGTTAAAAGGGTCTATGTTGTTTGCTCTGCCAGTAATGGTTGGTGTACATGGCGATTTTGCAACGGTCTACCAATAAATACTATATATTTGATTGGTTGACATTTTTTTAAAACTAATGGACACTTAAATTTTATTATTATTATTTAGTCAGCCGATGCATAAAGTGCCATTAGTTTGGAAAAAAAAAAAATGCTTTAATCAAAGGGAGATTACTCTTTGAGTCTTTACATCCTGAACTCGTTATTTATTGCAATACAAATGTGTTTCATTGTTGACCTATCTACAAATATTATTTATAGATCAATTGAACTACAAGGGAAATAATTCAAAACTACAAAGGGAGGTCACTCCAAGATAAGATACCGGTATCCTTTATTGACCATAGAGGCACTATTTACCATTGAGAAATGAACCATTGCTCGACATTTTTGCATTATTTGCTATTAAAAGGTAAAATTAGTTTCTTAATGATATATCTAGTTCACTGCACTGCTGGCAGTAAAGGTGGACAAAAAATATTTGCATGCTGTGTAATATCATGCTGTGTTGTATTTTTATTTCACTTAAAATACCATAATGCCATATTTACACTGCCCACATATACAATAAGTTATGAAAATAAAATAACCATAGAAGATTTTGAATAGAATTCATTCATAAATTGAAACTCAATAACAGGTCTCTTAATATTGGTGTAGAATCAGGGTTACCACAAGTGATGTAAACTGTTTTGGTTTTTTTTTTTTTTTTTTTTTTTTTATTTTGTTTTTTTTTTTTTTAAACCAGAATATTTAAATCACAATTTCATATACAACAAAAATGATATTCTGAAGAAATATTATTGGATTCGATATGGTACATGGATGATATATGACTGTTACAACATCAATTCTATCTATGTTGATATGGTTATTTACAAACCTTTAAATGGGCTTAAAATTCTCTTTGTGACAAGATTGCCTATTTGATGACATAACTAAAACATCTTAAGTAAACATTTAATAAAAATTTCTTTATGGATGATTTAATGACATTACAAGATACAAAAGAGAACGCTATGTTATCTTTGTGGCTTTGAAAGAGTTTTTATGAAAGAATAATTTTTATAAGAGTGTTTTAGCTCATTAAAATAGTTGGCAACTTATTTGAAGTAAAAACGTTCATTCAACAATATAGCCTACAGCAAAATAATAAGAGTGTTTTGAAAGTTTAAAATAAAGAAAATGCCAGCAGGTTATGCTAAAATTAAATATAGCATATCATCCAAGCCACTTGATAATAAGTATAATGTCTGTATGTCATTCAGTGCTTTTGAGATTTGTCCTTAGATTTTAAATTGACAAGATGGTTTTTACTACAAATTTTACACAAAACAATATTATTAAAACCAAAAACAAATTAATTTACATGTCTTGTAAAGCCTTGTTTTCCTATTGAATCTTGCCCATGTTATTTATTGATTGAAGCCTAATAACTTATGCATATAAAGAAACTGGATAGACATGTCTACCAACATGGTGGAGAATTGTTTTTTCTTCTATTAGTACAAAATATTTATGAAAGTTTTATATATATGTAAATGTATATTCTTGTGAATAGCATCATTTTCTGTGTATAAACTTGCTAAACACTAAAATTGTTAACATTTTTGGACGAACATTGTGTGAAGAAAAGACTGAAAAAAAATTATAGTTCACTTGTTTTAAAAATGGATGTGCTTATATAATGTCTTAGTTTGATATGGGGTAATGATTTTTTTCTATCATATATATAAATATCGCAGCATTGTAAACTTTGGTTCTATTTCTTGATATTATAAAAACATTTGTCAGAATTCCATCTAAACATTTTTAATAATATTTCAATAGACACATTGGCTAGTCAGTTCTTTGAGATAAAGATCATTGTAGTAAAGAAACAAGTTTGCTTTTATTTTAAGAGATTATACCATTATCCTTTTCTTTTTATTTTTTTTTTTATGTTTTTGTCAAAAAAAATTTATTGCAGAAATTTTAATCTGTTTTAATGATACACCAAATAAAACAATACCATTATAGTACATTATAGTACATTATAGTACATTATAGATTTTAATTGAAACATTTTCCAGTCTTTTCTTAGTAATAATACTTCTTCCCATGATTCTCAAAAAAGAGACATTATTTCTCCATTTACAAAACTCATTTTTGAAATTTCCTTTTTTTTTCAAATAGTATAAATAAAGTAACTCACACTTATGAATCACAATTTCTTAAGTTATTCTTCAGAAAAATTGTAGGATGCCAGATGCTTTTAAAGATAAAAAAAGGGACCAAGATTTGTTGATGAAGCCATAGTCACCCATTTCTTCAAATTATGACTTTAGGTAGGTTGAGGGTTTGTAAGAAAAGATGTCTTAATATCTTGGCAAATGATGTATTTGCATGGAAATTTCTATGGCTTCTACTTTTCTTTTTTTTTGAAAGGATTTTGTCAAACTAAAAGGTTTTTTTTTTTTTCGTTTGCAATAGATAAATGGTGATATTGAAGTTTTCTTTTGCCACCTAAATAAATTTTATTTAAATAACAGTAAAGAAAGATTTGTTTTGTAAAATGATCCTTAAATGTTCCACTTTTCACTTCATTTATTTGGCCAAGATAAACTCGTACTAGATAATAAGTCTCTTTATTGTGAATTTTGTAAATATTCTTGCATTAAATTAATAAAAGAAGCACTATATTATTATATATTATATTATTAGATGCCAAAATGCTTGCTTTGTTTTATTAGAAACAATATGCATATCAAACCAGAATGTCTGGTGTAATTTTGCAGTTGGTAAATATGTTCCACAGTTTCTATTGGTCAGACAAACTATTTACAAGATATTTTCTGAAGTTATGAGGTGTATGGTCTATATCAGAGTATAAAACTGCTCCATATTACAAATAATCTTACAATTTTAAATCCAGTGTTTTGAGAATGAATCCTTATTATTGATGGTCTGTGTTTATCATGTTTATTGGCAATTTTAAAGCCTTTGAGTATGCATGTACATTATCAATTCTTGATTATAGGGAATGATCAGATTTTATTTATTAGCTTTGTTTAATGGTTTAATTTTGTATCGAAACTCTTAGGAAAAGGAAATAACAAAATTTTTTTTTTTTTCAATGTTATTTTCTAATTTATAGGAAAGTGCTCCTCCAGAATTTTAAATTGACTTTCAATTTTGTTTTTATAAAGATTTGTAAGCACATGTGATAATAAAATATTTCTTGATACTGACTATGATGTCATAGTCTGACCCAGAAAAAAATTAGAAAATGCTCAAAACTTAAAGTGATACCCTTAACAATGTAAACTTGTTGTAGCTCAAGTTTTATAAGTTTGGTATACATGTATGTCAAATTTACATATATGCGATATTTGTTATTTTCTTAATGCCACATATAATAAAGGAAAATGTGCCTTTCTTAGCTTTACCTGACATATATTCTTGTATTGATAAATTTTGAATTTTACTCTTTTTATTCTAAAATAAGTAGGCATTATTGAACAGGAATTTCTGTTTTGTCAATGTAACTGGTAGCAGTGACAAACAAATATTTCCGACTATGGTTAGGTTTGTTTAAAAAATATTCTTATCACTTAAAACAGGTTTTTGAAAATATTTCTATTGCCCAAACACAATAATTTTTTTTTTAATTAGTTTGAGTAAGAGTTCTATCTTTGATACATATAGTTAATCAGTTTTGATTCAAAACAAAATATGACCTATTTGTGAATTTATTTCCTTTTTAATTATATTTAACATTGAAATCTATTAATAGACTTTTTTTGTAAAAAAAAAAAGCCATGGTCTTTTATATATATGTTTCACATATATAAATTTTATTTATATATAACATTGATATAATTAAATTATTGGTATTAAAACATTAAAAAATAAATATTTTTAATAGAATATTTTAGTCTGGTCCAAATATAGTACATGTACAACTATTTCTAGTCTAGAGTATCAATCAAGGATTTTATTCATATTGCAAAATATTTAGATTTCAGAAAATTCAGTTTGTCACGTCTGGAACACATTATGATCTGTTTTTAATATTGACTTTCGAAAAGTCCCTACACTCCATTAGTGTAGGAACTTTGATGTCTAAAATGACTATATTTTCAATTAACAAAAAATTGGTGCAAGAATGTTACTGTTCCATCCAATAGCTAAAAATAAAATAATAAAGCCATAGTCCTCAAACATCTGAAAGTCAATAGACATTATAAACTTAACTGATCAAGGCACCAAGAGATTACAATCAGGATAAGCGAAATTTGAAAGCCACATTTAGTCACTTTTTACCTATTAAATTACTGCCAGAGTATTTGTCTCGCAAGGTCCATATCATATTTAAATGTCTCGCTTTATGTGAAGATCTGTCTTGCATTTTGTGTTTTGAAGGTTTTATGATGTTTCACATGCTCATTTTGAATTTTTAACACATGAAGAGAAAAAAATTTAAATAATTAATGCCATCAGTTTTCATAATTTAGTTGCTGTTTTTAGTCTTTAAAATGTTTTTAAATAACTGAGATACTAAAGACTTTATGACATTTTGTGCAGTTAAGTAATTTAATTTATGGTCTTTTTGAAGTCAGAGTAGAAACAAAATTGTAGAAGATTTTTTTTATTTATTCAATCAGTATCGCCGTTTATGCTCTAAACCTTTTTTTGTCAAAGTTTTCAGTCTAGGAAAAGGACATATCATTGTAACGAAAACCTTTATTTTGTTACTCCGATCTAAAATCATAACTGTAAAACCTCAGTGTAAGTAAGAATTTATTAGACATGTAAAAATCTTTTTGCAATAAAAACTGGCCTCAGTTTCATAATCATTCCTTAACTAAGATTTTCCTTAACTTAAATCTAGTAAATTTAAGCAATCTCTTTTGGAGAACTATGAATAAACATTTTTCACAAAACTAAATATGGATGTTATAAGCTTGAAGTGATCTTAGCAATGACACCTAAAATTCCTGTAGATCTTAACAATTAATAAAATTATTATGACTTCAAATTTGCCAGATTTAAGTTGAGGAAAATCTTAGTTAAGAAATGATTGTGAATCTGTGGCCTGTTTCTTATAAAATAATATCAGATCATTGAATGTTTTTGATTCACTTGTTCTAAAAAAAAAAACCAGCATAGAATTTTTTAGAAATCCTTAGATATTAAATTTTATTTTAGATATAAATTTCTTGAAATCTTGAAAATTATGAAACTTTTTTGATTTGAAATTTCGTGGAAAAAAAAGTATTGAAAGTTTTTTTAATGAAAAAAGTTAGTTGGAAGACCACAAGAACTTTTCAAAATTATGTTTGAAGTTGTTTAATCGGTTATAATTATATATAATTATTATAACAAAATGAACAAAAGCATATCTTGATATTTCATTATAAAAAAAGAATTTTTTTATGTTCATTTATAACACAGCATAACCATTACATTAATACCTCAGTAATATACTATGTCATTTATTATGTGGACAACAACTCATACTTGGAGCACTTTGTAAATTGTTTGTCAGTATTATTGTTTTACATCATTGATAACCATGATATCAGAAGAGTAAAAATTTTAAAATTAAAAAAAAATAAAACAAAAAAAAATTTACTAATTGTTGTTTTTGTTTGTTTTGTTATTTTTGTTGTCTTAATTTTAATATTGTTGTTGAAATGAACCATACGTTATTTAAAGAATAACATTGCTCTGGGTGGTAACAAAAGGTTTCCTGGCCTAGGTTGAACATATTATTCTCTGAAAATTTTTGTCATTTTGCTTAGAGAAGGTCATTTTAATGTTGCATCAAGCGGCGCATTTTTACTTAACTATGTGGCTCATTAAAATGCAATTCTTGGTTCCATGATAAAACTTTTACTTACGTTGAAATTCAAGAGGAAACCTACTGCTAGTTTGATCAAAGATCTTATTTTAGAACATTGATCACTTAATTCTTTATCGAAAACGACGTCAGGAAAAATACAGCAAAAGAGCATGTTCAAGACCAATGCGACCATGTTTTCGTGTGTATCCAAGCTAAACTGCTGTTTTACAGCCGTCTAAGCCTTGCAGATTCGAATCCTTGCATTTAGTTTGTACCAGAAGGCCTCTTCGTTTTCTTTTCTTTGCAGACTTTGTTGTTGTTCTCGCACGAACACGTTTTCATTCCGCCGACGCTATTGTTTGTAAAGTCGGCATCAACCAAATGTGGATTCTCAAAAATTCTAAAGAACTACTTGACCATTTTGTTTCTAATACTCTTTCTTCGGTAAAAAGTAGAAAAAAAACTTTTGATTTTTCTACCCTTTACACCACTATCCCTCATGCTAAATTGAAAGAACGTCTAAAACAAATCGTTCACTTTTCATTCTTTTACAAAAACGGTAAACCAAGATATAAATATCTAGTGCTCAACAGAGATTCTGGTTATTTTGTAAAACACCATACAGGCTGCAAACAAAATATACTGAAGATACCATCAACAAAATGTTAGAGTTTTTGATAGACAACATATTTGTTGTGTTTGGCAATATTATCTTTTAACAAACAATCGGTATACCAATGGGCACAAACTGTGCATCTTTGCTTGCTGATTTGTTTCTTTAGTTATATGAATCAGAATTTTTACAGAACCTTGTCAAATCTGGAGAAAAGAATGTCGCTAAATCATTCAACTACACATACAGATATTTAGATGACGTTCTATCTCTAAATAATCACAAATTTGGAGAATATGTGAATGTCATCTATCCAAGTGAGCTTGAATTAAAAGACACGGCAGATTCTCCATGTTCTGCTTCATATTTGGACTTATACCTCAATTATGACACCCATGAAAGGTTACATCTTAAGCTATACGACAAACATGATGACTTCAATTTTTCTAATGTCAACTTTCCGTTTCTTTGCAGTAATATCCCTGCTTCTCTTGCGTATGGTGTATATGTTTCACAGTTAATACGGTACGGTAGGGCCTGTTCCCACTATGGGGATTTTCTGCAACAAAGCAAATTACTTACAATTAAATTGTTGACACAAGGATATTGCAAGCTTAGGCTAATCAGGGCCCTTAAAAAGTTTTATGGCCGTCATCATAATATTGTTGATAAGTATGTAGTCACTGCATCCCAACTTATACTGGATATATTTGACTTACCATAGTTCTTTGTTCCTTTCATTCTCAAAATTGACTTGCACGTGACGGGTGTAGCTAGCCAGACAGGAGGTGCTTACCCTTCCGGAGCACCCAGCCTCACTTCCTTGATTGACGTTCACGTGTATAACATATTTTGCCAGTTTGCAAAGTTTTTACTTCGTTTTTTTGGATTGCGATATGGACAAGGACTAGTCTGTTTGTTTTATTACATACATGTATAATTTCTGCGGATGCTCCACGCTGATAACATTTAATCGACTTGCCCTAAACTTTGAAGAATTTGTACTTATTTTTGGCTAATAAGAGTGGATTTTATATTGATTAAAAATATTTGTAGTTTTTTTTTTCAATAATTGGTAACTTAATGCAAGTTGAGTTTCTCCATTATCCCTGAACTGACTGATTCTATAATTTAAATTAAAGTCTATAATTAAAAACAAACACATGTAAAACATTATCCCTCCACTTAACTGCATTTAGTAGCAATACAACTCGGAAGAAGTGTAATGCAAATTTGTTTTAATTCTTATACATACCTTAGGTATGAGCATTAGTGACTAAAGTAAAGTTTTGGTTCACCCTATTTCATGGAGCATATACACAAGACGACCAATGCTTTCTTTTGGTATCCATAACTTAGTAGGTAGTACTTTGTGCTGTCGGAAAATATACCATTTAGCGAAATTTTCAGCCGTCTTAATTTGTGATATTTATTTAAAACTTAGGTCCGTTCCCTCATGCAAAGCATTCCTTAGCTGGAGTTGGATTCATATAATTTTGGAACTTTAGATTCATTATTTTCAACTGTTTGGCCTATGTTTTATCTATCAAACTTTTTCGGTCTTAGTGTCACTGATGAGGAATGAATTTCCGAAATGTGCACATCTGGCACATCAAAATTTAACTGGTATTTGTTATATATTTCATAAAATGTGCATTTATGGCACATCAAAATTTTAGCAGGCATTTGTTATATATTTGACAATTCTGTGTCGTATATATTGAAGCACTTTTTTTTTTTTTTTTTTTTTTTTTTTTTTTTTTTTTTTTTTTTTTTGTTGGTAGACACAAAAGTTTAACCCATGGAGTTTGTTTCTTAAATGGAAGTTACAAATTTACAGTCGAAGCTTAAGCTGTCATATTGTCACGTTTAGGTTAGTTTAAGCGGTTTTTCAACATGTAGCAGATTTTTTTTTTTTTTTGAAAAGTCAATTTTATCTTGTTTAACCCACATTTTAAAGGTGATAAAGATTTTTCTTAAATTTGACCTAGTTTCATTGCAAGATCTCATTTCTCATTTCCATCCAACAAAATACAAAGGCAAAATTTATCGTCCAGATATTTTCGTACTGAAGATTTAACAATGTGCTACTAAGTAGGTAACTTTATTGGTTATTATGGTTTTTTATTTTTCACAAAATGTTCCGAACGAATTTTGAAACGGTCTACAAATTCCATTATTTACTATCCCTAAATTCAATAAACTGCATAAAATTTTTCTAGAAGGTTCATTCCTATTCTTTTATAACATTTTTAGACTGTCCAAAAAAGAACTATTGCAGTTGGACAAATAGAAATAAAACTTTACTTAGTATTGTCTGTTCGAGTCTGAACAAGTTTTGTTAGCTTACAGTAAGATCATTTGGTTCTCTGGTTGAAACAGTAACGGTCAAAGGCAAACTTTTCCATTCCGTGTGGAAATTCATGTCTAAACGCATTGAACATGTCACTTAAGTTGAACGGTTTACGCAAAAGTAATTTCTGACCAATATATGCCTATAATGTAAAAAATATATGGTAAACATACGCCTTGCAACACATGGTGTTGATGTAAACCTTTTATACATTGTCTTGGAAAAGGGAGTTATTGTTCATACCGTTTTCTGTGGGGGATGTCTAAATACCGTTGTGCATCCCGACCTTTTCAATATCGTCATCTTTTCTTTAATGTCAGTTGTGTTGATTAATGATTAGTCAGTTAACATTGCGCAAGTCTCAAATTCAAAACGACATTCCCATGACAACAAGTACATAAATATTAGTCTAAATTTCTTCTGACCCTAACACACTCTATGCCTGGTAGCTGTGTGAAGGGTCAGAACAATTTCTGTACCAAAAATCCGGGAATGATTGGTTTTTGTCAACTCGTTTTGGCTTCAGACTGAAAATATTGGTGAAACCTTAGAAAACCATTATCCTCGATTGATAGGTGAATATTTTTGTTCCAAGATATCCGAATGGGAGGTTTTTTTTTTTTTTTTTTTTTTTTTTTTTTTTTTTTTTTTTTTTTTTTTTTTTGAGATTACAAAGTCTTATTTTGAAAATAAAAGAAGATGTTGGCAATCAACACTGAAGAAATTAGTCCAAATATTCAAACAGTGGCAATAACTTTTAATGTATATTTTCGAAGACTAATCCTTCACCTATCGATCAGGATTAGTTACTATTTTAGGGTCCTAGTAATATTTTTAGTCTGCAATGAAATGAGGCGGCTTCCCTAGGCCTTCCGACACCAGTTGATATGGGAAACATAAATATACAGAAATTGTTCTGTTCCTACACACAGCCGCTAAGTATAAAGTGTGTTAGGGTCAGAGGATATTCAGACTCGGTAAATATTCTGTAAACATCCCCTTTATAATTCGTCACAGGTATCTCATCTTATAAGAAACGAACCACTGCGGTAGCTCAGTTGGTAGAGTGCTCGCTCCGTAAGTCGGAGGTCGTGGGTTCGAACCCCGGCCGGGTCTGACCCAAGACTTGGAAGTGGGTAGTGACTGATCTTTCGCCAAGCACCCGGCATTACGAAATGAAAGTCACGGTTCTTTGGGATGGGAAATTAAAATAAACGAGGTCCCGTGTCACGGCGTGGCACGATAAAGAACCCTTCTGTATAATGCCATCAGCGCAACGCACAGGCAAAATTTCCGCACTTTCGCCTATAGCTGGCGACGTCTCGATATAAGTGAAATATTCTTTACTGGGACGTTAACACCATTACTCAACTCAACTCAACTAATAAGAAACGAATACAGATAGAAACACCTTTTGTTGTTATGTTGCTAGGATATTGTGTACCCATCATAAAGCCCTTGTTGGTGCCTTGTTTAATACTTCAGAAAATAATTTCCATTTCTACACAAGACATGAAATGTTTTATTCCTAAACCTTTCCTATCAAATTTGCCATAATCCACATCATGACAGTAATCATCATACAGTCGCGGCACAGTCGACGTCACAGTTACAAAATCGGGTTTTAAAGCCCTGTCATATTGTAATGTTTTAAATTTTCTGAATGAAATATTTTTAAAATTGTATTATGACAATAAGTTACTTTTTAAAAAATTCGCCCCTCATTGACTGACACAAAGCAAATTTAAAGCAAGGGTTTTCCTTTGACAAATACGTGGTCCCGCGGTGAAAAAAAAGTAAGTTCTGAAATGGATATTGCAAGAATGAATTCTTTGAATTTCTGTTGTTGCTAAACAACAAATTCATTTCTGAATCTTGAAACGAAGCATGTGTTTTGGGTTTTAAGAATTGCAGAGTTAAAATTGTGACGATTCTCGCGTGCCATTAATACACAGGCTAGTATTTATTTTTGGTTTATGGTAACCATCGCGGTCAACTTGTATAACCGCTTTCCTGTCTAATTTTTTTTATGGTATAGCTAGAGTGTAAAATCTATGGTTTAAATTTTGGCTTGAAATAATCGTGTTACTGGCTGTTAATTGCAAATATGTAGAATAATTAGCCTGAATGGTACATTTTGTATTATAAAGAATAAAATTAGATATGCTTTTAATATTGCTATCCTAACTTTACCTGCACTTATTTTTAATATATATATATATACTTCAGATAATAATTTTCATTTCTACACAAGACATGAAATGTTTTATTCCTAAACCTTTCCTTACACACACACACACACACACACACACACACACACACACACACACACCGTTATGAACTTACCGTTCGGTAAATCAAGGGAATTAACTCGTACTTTATAGGTAAGATCGTGTCTTAATCGAGAGGATAGATATTCACTAGAGCTGTTCACAAGATAAAGATGATTTTCTTTATTACTATACATTATATGTACATGTTTATATTTTATTGTACATTATATCAAAATATTTCCGATTTTATTTGATTATTTTTTTAACTGATTGTTATTTTTTTTAATTAAATATTGCTTCATAATTATAAAAAGTTCAGCCATAACTGATAAAAATTGGCCAACTTGAGTCATAAATGCATATGTATAAGATTAATAAATAATAGTCTTCACTTTATGTCAGAACAATTCTGTATTAAACACGCGCGCGCGCGCGTGATATATACTTATATTTTGTCGTATGAATAGCATTTTTCTCCGCTTTCAAGATAAATTAATCAGATAATGATATATATATATATATATATATCGGATTAATTCAATTTATCTTAAAAGCGGAGAAAATACTATTCATTTTAATAAGTTATTACTCAGCTGTCCATCATTGGTACCACTGCGGTAGCTCAGTTGGTAGAGTGCTGGCTCTGTAAGTGGGAGGTCGTGGGTTCGCCCGAGTCTGAGTCTGACCCAAGACAAAAAGTGGGAAGTGACTGTTCTTTCGCCAAGCACTCGACATTACGAAATGAAAGTCACGGTTCTCTCTTATAGGAACTTAAAATAAACGAGGTCCCGTGTCACGGTGGGCTTGGCACGCTAAAGAACCCTGCAGTATAAAGCTATAATCGTAACGAACAGACAAAATTTCTGCACTTTCGCCTATAGCTGGCGACGTCTCGATATAACAGAAATATTCTTGACTGGGGCGTTAAACACTCACTCACTTTATAGTTGGTATTGTCGTTCAGTTAAATTGATGAAAGAACTCCTTGACATTGAATCCGGGGACTTGATTCAACTTGGATCTAGAAAAATATACTGGCCCCAGTTTCCTACTATTCCATAGCTAAGATTTTCCTTAACTTAAATTTAGCATAATTTTGTAATCTCTTTTTGAAACTACTGGTGAATATATTTGTCAAAAACTAAATGCAAATATTTTAATCTAAAAGTAGTCCTAAAAAGATTCCTTAAGTTCCTCAATATCTTGAAAATTAGCAAAATTATAAGATTTGAAAATTTGCAAGATTTAAGTTAACTAAAAATCTTAGCTAAGAAATGATTGTGCAACTGGGGCCAGAAAGCTTCTTCGTCGGCTCGATAGAAGTGATTGCTCACTATTCCGACTGGAATCAATCAATCAATCAATTAATCAATCAATCAATTAATTAATCACACCCATCAGACATTTGTACACAAGACACGTAAAGTCAACACTTTATTTACACGGTTTATTGATCATCAAGCATTCATAAATAAATAAATAAATAAATCGTATGACATGGGTTTATCATTTTCACATTAACTGTTCATATTTCATCATCTAAAATTTCCTTAAAATATGTGTACAGTTACCAGTTGTTCGAAGCTTGATTAGTTTAATCAGTTAATAACATAAATTAAAAACATCAATAAAAATCATTCTAGCATCATCAAATTGATATTTTTTATATTAATGTGCTTTAGTGAAGTGACATTCTATCTATTTTTGAAAATTTCAATATTAATTTCACAACATAATTGAAAATATGCAAAATTCAAATTTTGACTAATCATTTAATTAAAATAATCAAGCTTCGAACAACTGGGTCCATATAGATTATTCCTTATTCCGTATCTCTTAACGCATCTCTTAATAATTCAACCAGTTTCTCTTTTTTCCTAACTCTTGTTTTTATTCCTAATAGTGATAGTTTTTGTTTTATAGCGCATTCGTCCAAGTTTTCTATTTCCTCATGTGTTTGTTTTTTATTTTCCAAATAATTGTCGTTGGTCTCTTTTATTTCTCTTATAATTCTTTGCTTTTTACTAACACGTTTTTCCCTTATGTCAAACTCCCAATAATCCTTGTCCCGTTTGGTGTAATCTCTTTTTTCTCTTTGTAAATTTTCGCGGCTACAAAATTCGATTCTTTTTCTTACTTTCAGGGAGTCCACAGTGCAATCACTTCTGTTGATCTTTTGGTGGTATATCCGTTTGATATTGTCGTTAGCTTTTTCTACTGTTTGGCCGCTATATTTTCTTAATGATCCATATTTTGAAACAAAAAGAGGCACATGATAGGTTAAACAGTGCATATATGGAGTTATGTTTTCTGGTTGGTATCCCTTTCTTTTTTCGCTTAAACTGAGAAACAAATCTATCCATCTCTTACATTTATTAAACGTATACTCCACTGACTTGGTTTCGCATTCAGTGGAACATAAGTATCTATATAAGTCTCTAAAGTCCCGCCATATTTGCATTGTCTCGTCCAACGTCTCGTTGTGTACTACAAAAACGAGTTTATCTGGTAAACAATTTAAAACTTTTTTGACGTCTTCGCCAGTCATTGACGACCAATCAATCTCACCTTTCCCATACCTAGGTTGCCATATATTAAACGTGACACCACACGACCTGATTTTTTCTACGAGTGTTTCAAGGTAATCACCGGTTTCTTTTTTTAATTTTGCAATGTCGTCTTTGTCTTTAGCGTCATCAATGAGGTTTCTAAGTAGAACATCAAATATTCGCATTAGCATATGCAATTCGTCTGGAATGACATGACATAATTCAATGTTGATGAGCGGTAAATTTTTTACACCGTAAAGTTTTTTTGAAGCACAACTGTTAATTTCTGCCAAGGTCCTTGCCATTTGTTCGGAATTATAAAAGTCATATGATTTCGATGTATCTCCTCTGGACTCTTTCGACACTTTGCACCATGGACACGCAAAAACGCCAGTAGCTCCACACAAACCAAGTATTAAACTTATAAATTTCATATCTCCACCTAAAAAAAACTCGAGATCGTATTCTACACTATCAACAGTGATTTTACGTTTTGAATTAAGTTCATTTAATTCTTTGAATATTGGGTCACAGGCAATTTTAAGACAATCATATGTTTCTGTACAGTTGATAATTCCTATAGTTGTCTGATTTAGTGGATTTGACGATTCTGGAAATGAAATTGAAAAAATGATAAAGTTTTTAACTCTCCCCATTTTGGCGCCGTCTCCAGAAAACTTTACATATATTTTTTTCTCGGTCGGTTGTTCTTGTCGAATTATATTTGTAATTTCATTCTCTATACTGACGTAAGCTCCTGGAATTTCACCCGGTGTTCTTTGGATATTAAATTTGGAATTCATTTCTTCTCGTGTCTTGCAAATACTATTTTTATAAGGAAGTCCGTCTGCTTTCATGGAAAGTTCGTGATATGCTCTGTCACTTACAGCGAATCGATCTAAAATATACACCAACTCTTGTAGCTTCCGTTTGTCATTAATGGAAAGTTGGTCAAAGTTTGACGGGTGCTTCGTTTCAAGGTCAACGTTAAAAAATTTATCATCCGTGGTTGATCGAAATTTCAGCATTGAAGGAATTAATCCGTACGACTCGGCAAACCACAAAGCCTTTTCGCAATCGGATTGAAATTGTTGAAGTTTGACAGATTTTTGCGATCTACTTGAAAGTTCATTGAAACTCTTCCCTACGTTTTTAAATACACAGTGGCTGTTTACAGAATCTGTTAAAGAAGCTATTTCTGCTATGTTTTTTTCCGTTTTCTTCTCATACATCAATCTAGCTTTTATTTCAGTTTGTAGTTGGTCATACAATTTGCGACACTTTTTATCCAATATAATATTCTTCTTTTCAAAGTTTGATAACCGAACATTTAAATTTATAACATCTAAAAGTTCTGATTCATAAATTGCTATTGTGTGTCGCTTTTCGTTTAAATTTCGTCTGTGATTTCCATTTTTGCACTTTTTCCGGTAAAGGTTGTGTACTTTGTACGATAATGCCTTAAGTCTTTCTTCTAATCTGGTTGAACTCAATTGAAATCCCGTAATTTGTGTGTTCAAAATTGCTAAATAACTAAGATCACTATTTTCCCCTTTGGCTTTATACAATTCCGACAGAAATACACTACTAACATTAATAGAAACCAATATTTTTAAACTTTAATTAACAAGTATTAAATAAAATAATGATATTTTAGTTTTTATACTGTTTGGAAATAAAATTTCTTCAGAACCTATATTGCAAAAATATTTGAATTTTATGTACCATTAAGTGGTGTTTATAGATATATGACAGTGATAATAAAAAAAAATTAAATAAATAAATAAATAAATAAATAAATAAATAAAGTCGTGTCTATTTGTCTGTAGTTCTAATATAAGTGAATATGAGAATTCTCTTTTTGCGTCGAATGTTATTGACTGGATATATTTATATTTAACAAAAAAAAAACTGTCACGGGTAAATGATTTCTTTCGTAATTTTATATACTATGTAGCTTGGTTATTAGACATTCCTTCGTTACTAATCCCTTTGCAAATTCGAAGTGTCTCCATCCTCAGTATCGGTAGTGATTACTGAGTTACCGATGTTTATGAATTACCCGTAAACCGGATATCACTACTTAACTCCATTCACAAATACCTTATCGTGTATACAAGTTTTCTTAGTTGTGTGTGTGTGTGAGAGAGAGAGAGAGAGAGAGAGAGAGAGAGGGGGTATTTTAGACATGTTATAAAAAGAATTTTAATGAAAAATTGAATATAATAAAATTCTTTATCATAGTTCAAGTATACCCCAACCCGTCAAAAGATAATTTGGGATGAAAATTTAAATTTTCTGTCATTTTTATAAAATTTAAACGTTTCAACTTGAAGTCAATATATCTAAAACAAAAGTTCTTATGTTTAGTAAAAGAAAAAATAATCATTTACTAGTGTTAAAGTTTGGTGGGGACATTTTGGATTGTGTAGACAGCTATTGTTACTTGGGTATATTTTAATAGAAATGGGAAATTTTTCACAGCTAGGACAAACCTTTATGACCAAGCATGTAAAGCTCTATTCGGTGTGTATAGAGTATAGTGTATGTGTTATATTCTATACATTGTATCAATCGCCATATTATGTATAATTATGTATATAAACCTCAGGTACCACCTCCGGTGGTTTTGAATGTAATAAAGAACATTAGGCTTCCGAAGTTTGGGTCACGATGGTATTCTGCTTTCAGTCTTTTTTAATCCAATTAATATATTATTTATTATTTTTTTGAAAGAAAAAGCTTCAAAATGACAGCATCAAGCCGTTGTCAACATTTAAAAAAATT
The DNA here is from genome assembly GCA_029721355.1 of Tegillarca granosa. NCBI lineage: Eukaryota > Metazoa > Mollusca > Bivalvia > Arcoida > Arcidae > Tegillarca > Tegillarca granosa. The sequence continues at coordinate 20,215,815 of CM056602.1, read as the reverse complement.
GAATTGGGATAAAATGGGTTTAGGTACAACAGAAACTCCTAACTCTTTTACTGTTGATATGGAAAATGTTTTAAAATGTTGGGTCAAGTTCATAATAGTTCACAATCAGTCCTTAGCTAAGATTTTCCTTTAACTCAAATCTATACCAAGATTTAAATCATTATAATTTTGTCAATTTTTATGATATTCGGGAATTTAAAGTGTCAGTTTTAAGATCACTTCTAGATTAAAACATTTAGTTTTGACAAAAATATACATTAGCAGTTCCAAAAACAGATTACCAAAATAAGCTTAATTTAAGTTCAGGAAAATCTTAGTTAAGGAATGATTGTGAAACTGGGGCAGACCTTATTTGAAAGACAGTCTCTCTCTCTCTCTCTCTCTCTCTCTCTCTCTCTCTCTCTCTCTCTCTCTCCACACACATATACACACACACACAGTAAAATGTGAAATGTAAAAGAATAAATAACTCGTATAATCAGCCAGAAAAAAACAGAATATAAATTCTCCATATAAAATTAGAGTACAACATAAAACTGGTCAAATATCGTCTAAATAACACACACACACACACACACACACACACACACACACACACACACACTTTTAACATTTTTTAAATTTACAAATATAGCCAATTTGCTTTAAATTAACTACTACACGATAAATGATCGGAAAATAGGAAGAATAAAATAAAATTAATACAAAATGATTTTATAACTTACCCTTTCTTTGTCATCTTTTCTTGAAATTAGCCTCTCAATATTGTAGCTATCTGGTAACACTTCATTTGTTATTCTGGCTTTTCGGCGTTCAGTTGGAGGCAAGTCATCTCCAAAGTGGAGTTTCTTATAATCAACTGATTTTCTTGGTCTAAGAGATCTGAATTCGGATGCCATTATTGTATACCAAGAAGGTAGTGTCACCACTGACAATTGTTTATTACCTTTAAATGATTACTCAAGTCTCAAGGAATGAAGACCTATTGGACTAAAACAACAACAACTGGATGTACACCTGTGACAGTTCTTAAATAATCGCTTATGGTTTGTGTTGAAAGTTCGGAAAAATACAATGACCCGTCAGATGTACCTAAAAACAAAACACAAACGGAGTATTCTTTGTTTTGACAAATAGAATGGCATCGGAATATCCACGGTCTTGCATCATGATCATGTTTGTTTAGAAATAGATTAACCGACGAAATTCCGCAATAATAATATTTAAAATAATAATAATATTAATAATTATAATAATAATTATAATAATAATTTTATTATTATTATCATTATTATTATTATTATTATTATTATTATTATTATTGGTAACACATTTTCGTGTAGTTTCAATTTATGGAAAGTGAATGAACCAGTTGTTAAAGCCGCTCAATTTCTTTCTTTATTAAAAAAAGCGTAATCTCTTAATTTATTTTAAGTCGGGAATAGCTGCAGCTTGAACTATATATAATATAATAAAAATACATATTATATATGGTTATATATTACTATAAATACCGAACGTCAAAATCGCGTTAATACTATGTTAATGTCAGTGTTATTTTTTGAATTTTTGAAAAAATAATTTAAATTTTATAAAATATCATCATTTATTTAATTCCACTACAATAGTGATTCTATATGATTGAAATATATCAGGAAGGAAATGCTGGTATAGTATTAATAGATTCTGCATACGTTTTACCTGTATACAGTGCGTTGTTCAAGGAATTTATCTACATATTTTTATATTAAAGTTAAAAAAGCCCCAATTGTTTAATTATTTATTTTCTCGTAATATACACCATTGGAATCGTCAAAATGTCTTCTTTTTAGCTATAACAGGAACTTTTTGAAAATTAAAGTAAAATTATTGATATGACTGTTTAAAGCAACCTCGTCAACATATTTCCTTCTTTATCTATATTGTAAAGTTCTTAAATTTCAAACTAAAAAAGCCCCAAAAATTTCTTAAAATATTTCAATATAAAAAATACCATAAAATTCCTCTCATTTTCTACTTTTTAATTATAACAGGAATAAATTGATATCTTTGATCTTTCAATATTTTATTTAAGAAATAAATTTCAATCCTTCATAATTCTTTGTTAGCTCAAGGTAGAAATTAACCGGAAAAATTAGCGCATGCGCAACTACTGATCAAACGCAAAGTCGATAATGACACACACACACACACACACATATATATATATATATATATATATATATATATATATATATATATATATATATATATATATATATATATATATATATATATATATATATATATATAGTTCTGTGTTGCATTTAGAATACTGCTATGGGTTTTCTGGGTTTTTTTTTTTTTTTAATTTTGAATTATAAATTGTGCCGGAATGTGCTAAGGCAAAATTGGTCACGTGAGTAGGGAGTTACTTACAATGATCATGATCATCGTCATCTTCAAAAATAACAATAAAATAATATAAGATTAAAAAAATTATTGAATCAAATAAGTACTTAAGTTTCTCTGCTTTAAATTGTTTAAATTTAATCAAATTAAATAGAATTAAAAATGCAACTTAAACCACCACGCTGGTTATATTTTAATTCAAAGAATCTAACCCTAATTGATTAAAGGGTACCTGTAACCATTTTTTAGCATTTCAATCATTTAAATATAATAATATCGAAAACCGCATCAAAACAGATTTTTTTTTTAAAAAAGTTAGTAGCAGTTTGAAATCCACCGTGATTTTACCTTTTTGATTTCATATTTGTTTTTCTTTATTCGGTTATTACTTCAATATTTACCAAGATTCCGAGCAAAACTATTTAACAAAGAAAGTTCAAATGATCCACAGTCCCATCTTCGATTTATTTCTGTTAATCATATAAGTGAATTGCCTAATAATTCGCAAAACCTATATTTATTAAACCAGAGATTTCTATTACGGAGTATATAGATTCTACGTCTTTGATTAAACCTACACTGTGTCATGTACACATATTGTCAAGAATCTTAACATGCAAAAACATTTTCAGCAATTTATATCAGTATTTGCTTTCCGGACAAAACTCTGTCGAGATCGTTTCCAGTTTATCATGAGAGAAAAAGCTACTTCCGGTTTTAAACTCTTCACTTTGCATTGCTTGAAATTTTAATTTAGAAGAAAGTAGGTTTTATTTTGTATTTTCCATGGAAATAATAAGTTATTTAGGCATTTTAAAGCACTGTAATTTGTAAAATAAGCTTTATGTGTTTCTTACATAGAGCATCATTTTAATATAAATAGAACAAAAAGTGTAGCCTCCCACGCCCGACTCCATCTTGCGTGCTCGTCCCTTTGTTTTATCGCCTTTTATTTTGTACCCTAAATTTTTCATTTTCCAAAATTAATGTAAAGTTGAGTATTTTTAAGTTAATGAAATTCTCCTAATGTTTCTCTAAAGTGTAAAATATTGTTGAATGAAATGTTAACAAAAATGGGAAACATATTCGCCTTGAAATGTGATCACAACAGTTTACAGAGCTCTGTCCATAATTGTTGGCTTATCTGTTGCATTGCCTAACATTCATTAGTTCTAGAAAAAGACTTTTTTAAAGAATGACTGTCAGCTAAAATTGCTAGGGTGATGTTGGTCATCTGCATCTTCTGTGAAGCTACAGAGAATCAAGACCACTCCTGCCAAAATATTACCATTGTATCCCCTGTTAATTTTTAGTTTCAGAGTATCAACACTCTAACAGTGTATCTGAAGTTAAGAAAGATAGAAACCTACAAAACTATGTTTATGATCAGAAGTCGAAACCATCTGTATTTTAGTGTAATCACTTTTTAAACAGGAGTGGAGTGGAGTAATGGTGTTTTACACCCCAGTCAAGAATCTTTCACTTTTTCGAGGCGGTCAGTTCTAGGATGGTGGAGGAAACCGGAGTGCCCGTAAAAACCATCGACCTTCGACAAGCAAACTGACAAACTTTCTCAAACTAGGATCTGTCCCGAGTGGGATTCGAACCCCAGACGGTGAGAGGCACTGTGATCCCTAAGCACATGCTTTAGAACACTCGGCCACCAAGGCCCCTTTTTAAACAGAGGCAAAGGAGAAGGGTTTCTTATTGTAATCCATAAGACAATCTCTTAAAGCCACAAATTCACTCTGTCATATTAGTCCATAATTTCTGTGACTTTAAAGTTTATGATTTCACTGTTTCTTGTTTTTCCACCATATCTTTCCCTTACTAGAATGGCTAAGATACTAAATTTCCATGTGGTAATTCTTTAATCTGCCTTCTCCATTTTGATTTTGTTTTTGGTTCCAATGAAGTGTAACGGGAGGGAGAAAAAATTCAGGGTCGGACCGGGGATCAAACCCAGGACCTCCTGCACTATAGACGAGTGACGGAGTGCTCTACCAACTGAGCTACCCAGACCACTACATTCCTCCCCGGTTATTCTTGAGTTTCCTATGGTCGTATGGGAAATCTCACCCCAAATTCCCTTGGATGGACTTTATATGGCCAGATATATGTTAGTCCATCACTTCCAAGGACCACACTGGCCACTAAACTGTAACAGGAGGGAGAAAAAATGCAGGGTCAGACCGAGGATGGAACCTGGGACCTCCCACACTATAGGCGAGTGCTCTACCAACTGAGCTATTCAGACTGCTACAGAAGCATCAGTCACCAAAGTGTAAAGACCTAAACATTTCTCACCACCAAGGATTCAATCCAACATTGACATATTCTAGGTCAAAAGTATGTCATTTTTCTGCCACTCTGGTTTCCTCTACCATCCAAGAACTGATTGCCACTGTGTGTGTGTGTGTGTGTGTGTGTGTGTGTGTGTGTGTGTGTGATTTCTCTCAATTGAACTTTAATGAATTTGTATTTTCAGTATACTGAAGGAGCATGGCCGACACAATGTTAAGCAGTGAAGATAGAGATGATGTAAAGAAACTGAGAGAAGAAGCAAAGTCAATAGTGTGTAAAATAGATATAAATTGAACTTTTCTTTTTTGTGATTTTTTTTTTTAAACTCCAGAGCCCGGTTTTAAAAATCTTGCAAATTTTAGCAATCTCTTTAAACTACAAATAAGCTGTAAAACTGATGTCTTGGGCTTGAAGTGATCTTCAAAATGACATCATAAATTCCTGAATATCTCAACAACTAACAAAATTATTGAGATTTTTGAAACTGCTAAATTTAAGAAAAAGAAAATTTTAGTCAAGGAATGATTGTGAAACTGGGGCCAGTCATTCAGTAAATGTTGTTAAATAGGGTTAGCTCTGGGCATCACAATACATGTATCACCAATAAAGACTAATTTTGCAATGACTATACTAGCAAACTTTAAAGACCACAGAGATTTCATGTCCAAGATAACAAGTTTATTATTATTATTAATTTCTACTTGCTTATGAAAGCAGAAAATAAAGCTTCAGGGATTAAAACTTGCATAAAAATATAGTTTTTTTCAGAAAAAAATATTATTGCTACAAAATGCAATTTAAATAGCAAAAAACGCATTCATTTATTTCTTACTTCTTTTATTTATTTGTTTGTTTATTTATTTATTAATTTTATTTTTAGTGTCAGAGGCTTCAGAAGTATGGAGAAGAGTCTTTCTTCCTGTCTGCAAATGTATCTAATAAGCTCAGCAATTTCTCAGGATCAACTCTTGGAGTTTTATTTCTAACCAATAGACTTAACATTATAAAGGACTTCTATACTTTTTGTATAGGTCAGTAACCATTAAAAATAAATGCATTGAAACCTTCACCATAAGAAATAAAAATTATCAAGTCCATCCCATCAGGTCATTTTTTCCACATTGTGGCTGCAAGTAAAATACTTTATACTGCCTTGGTTCGGAACCCACTTGGGCAGATCCTAGTGTGCAGACGTTGGTCAGTTTGTTTGCTGAATGTTGGTTGTTTACTCTTGGTACTCCAGTTTTCTCCGCCATCTAAGAACTGATCACCTAGTTATTACTGACACAATATTGTTTGTGGTGTAATACCTTCCATTCGATTCTTGTGTGGTTCTTAACAGCAAACTACATATACTGAAGCAATTAGTTTTCAAACAGAAAACTGCTCACTGTGGTTGGTTTTACCCCGGGCAGCTGCAAGGAAGAATGGGAATTTCTCTTGTTATAGGTCTCTTTTAGCCTTCAGGGATGAGATGCCTTGCATTTAAAGGTTAAGCCTCAACCACTAGACCCCTTCTAAAAAGGTGCTAGTTTGTCAGAACCAAACTACTACAGTTAAATCAGCTATAGTGACCAACTTGATATATAGAACATCTGTCAATTAAGAGCTGTGTTTTATAGCCATTTGTTCTCTCTCTCTCTCTCTCTCTCTCTCTCTCTCTCTCTCTCTCTCTCTCTCTCTCTCTCTCTCTCTCTCTCTCTATATATATATATATATATATATATATATATATATATATATATATATAAATTGATGAATATTTTGTAGAAATCATCTGCCCTTGACAATATATAGCAATGGGACTGTACTAGATATTATTCCCTGACATCCAAGTATCCTTCCAAGCCAAATCAAGTTACTTCCCTTTGTTCATGTGGTACATTTATTATTGTTGTTTGATACTAAATGGCTCAATTAACAAATGTAAATCCAGAAGATATAAATTACTTGTTCACAAGCAATTATTCGATGAAAGTCACAAAGTACTCAATAAAAATTGTAAAATGAATTTTATAAAGCCAGGAAAATTGGTGGAGATTGACAAAATCAACAATATCTAGTGTGATTTTATAAAATTCTTATGCAGTTGAAAATTCATGATAATAAAATAAATAGTTAATTTGAAAATCATTTCTTGTTCAGATTGAAACACAAAGACATGTGATGTACTAAATCTATTATGGACTTTTCCCTTGGGACATTTCTCCTATACAGTGTTGTCTACCTTTATCGGCTCGGTCACTATACCTGTCCAGACAACACTATAGGAGTACAGCTCCCTAGTGAAGGGTCCAAAAAAAGTAATATAAACTTGGCTGTACTTTGTACTCAAATTTGTCTGCATTTTATGTTAAACATTTTTGTTATAGTTGATAGACTCAAATAAATATGCTTTTGGGCTGTTCTTACAATACTCTTCTTTTATTTTTCAGCAAAGAGCTTAGAAGAAAAGTCTGAGTTAGACCAGTCTGAGGAAGAGTTGATCAAAGCAGCCATGTTACAACATGTCAAAGGTGAAAAAATATCTACCTCAAAAAAGAGTGGAAGTAAAAATACCTATCTTTGCTCTTTATGCCCTAAAACATACAATTGTAACAGATCACTGCAACAGCATATTAAAAGTGTACATTCAACAAAGCCGTTTACATGCGATATTTGTAGTAAGTCTTTTTATACAGAGGAGGATGTTAATGTTCACAAAACGATGCACGGAATCGGTGAAAAGGAATTTAAATGTCATTTATGTGATAAAAGATTTGGCAGAAAAAGAAGTTTGAATCGTCACCTTAAACTTCATCAAGGAGGGAAGATTTACCATTGCAAACATTGTGACATCAAATTTATCGATTATAAAGCTTTCAAGCGGCATCATCTTAAACACAGCTTGAACACTTACCGGAGTAAGTTGATGAAATCTAAATCGCTTGCTGAAGATAGCAAGAAAAATTCGGCACAGAAAAACATATTACCAGATAATAAAACTGTAAAAATGGAATGCGAGGAAAATGGAGAGAGTTCTCCTGAGAAGTCTAGCGACAGGATTAGCAAGTTGTCCGATTCGGAAAACCTACTGACCTGTGACACGTGTAACAAACACTTTGCAAGTAAAAGCAGTTTGAGTCAGCATATACAAACACATACATCGACTGTCTCGTTACACGCCTGTGACCAGTGTTCTAAATCATTTAACAGTCAGAGTAAACTAGAGAAGCATAAAGCCATACATAGTCAAGATAACCATAGATGTAAAATATGTAGGAAAAGATTTCAAAGTGCCGACATATTGGAGGAACATGAAAAGACATGTGGTTCATATAAGCCAAAAGTCAGCTGCAATGTCTGTGGGGAAAAATTCCATACAGTGTATCAGTTGCAAACTCATAAAAAATCTAAGCATGATAAGAAGGAAGATCTAGGTTTCGTTTGTGGAACCTGTGGAGAAAGTTTTAAGCAAAAATATCTGTTAACACGTCATAAGAAAATTGTTTGCAAAAAAGAAACGGCTGGTAAAGAAAGTGAAATGGAACAAGATTTGAAGTGTAATGATTGTGGAATGCAGTTTGAAGATGCTGCAGCTGTGGCGAAACATATTGATGACAAAGGGCCTGAAAGTTTTCCTTATCAGTGTTCAAAATGTTGTAAAAGATTTGCAACTCAGAGAATTCTCAAGCGTCATGAGGATTCTCACGAGTCGGAGTTGTATAAATGCGAATTCTGTGAGAAAACCTTTGTAACAGTGGGTGGTCTGGAACAGCATATGGATTCTGAACCTCATTTTAAATTTGTCTGTGGAACATGTGGGAAGAACTTTGGAACAAGTAGAGAGTTAAAAACGCATTCAAAAGTTCATGGTTAACTGTAGGAATCCTTCACAGATTAAAATTTTAGTTTTAATCTCAAATACTTTGAACCACTTGTTCAAATTCAACAGCTAGGAACAAAAAAATTAAAATTAAATGAATAAATAAATAAAAATAAAATGAAAAAAAAAAAAAAAATAAATAAACAAATAAATAAATAAATAAATAAATAAATAAATAAATAAATAAATAAAAGATCAACTAATTTGATACTGGAGCTAACAGCAAAACAAATTCGAAACAAAAAAGATAAGCATTTACTAAAGATCACTTTTTAAATAAATAAATAAAATTGCAGTTTCATTTTTATAAAAAATAATAATGTGTAAAATTTTTATAGCAATAATATACTAAAATTGTTCATAACTCTTGAAAAAATATCCTTAATAACGATTCAATATTGGACTAGAAAAGATGGTTGCAACATTGTCTTGCCAGTAATTAATTATGCTGATTATTGAAATATTTCTGTATTCTCAGTCAGCCTTTCTAAGTGCTTGGAGAAAACTGATGACCTTCACTAAGTGAACCGACAAACTTTCACACACTAGGATCTGCCCAAGTTAGATTCGAACTAAGGGGGTTAGAAGCATGTGGTTAAGTGAACCGCATGTTGTAAAAACATTGTCTTATGTGTTCAGTATTACTGGATTACTCTACTTATTTCACTTGTGTCGCCAAAAAGGTAAGTTGTTATAAACGTATGTTAGACGCGTGTTTTAGACCCCAACAAGGCTCTGAGGGGGTGGTGGGATTCACTATTGAACTCTTTTGATTTTACATTGCCAATATAACATTCAAATTAAAAAATATTTTAGCATCATGTACAGGTAAATATCATCAGCATGCGGTATTTATCTTTTACTACATGTATTTTAGGATAAATGTGGATTTTTATGCAATGTTGTATAATTATGTGTTTATGTATTTTTTATTCTTAACTTCTTTTTTCTTAGCTTAATAGATATAAATGTGGTTGAGTTCTATAGTTTTATTTGAGGATTTAACCATTTTTCTTGTTTGTTGGACTAGGAGCTGAATTTAGAGGACACATTTTGTATCCCTGAATTTTTAAAAATTTAATTTTTTTTTATTACAATTTAAAAGATTTCATTATGGATTCTTTTATTGAAAGACAAGCATCATTTTTGTTTTGAAATTGACATCATCTGTACCGCAGTCATGATTTTTAAGTACATCATTTTGTGAATACAAATTCAATGAATATAAGATAATCTGTAAGACATCTTGACAAGTAATGAAATAATTTTTCTAATTTATTTTTTGTACAAACAATGATAGGAAATATACTTTTAAGAGAAGGTTTCCAAGGGCATCATGTGCCTCATACAGTTTGCATGCGCAATAAGATATGAAACATATTTTAATTTGCAAAAGTTGCTAAAATTGTTTTTTTTTGTTTTTTTTTTTTTCAATTTAGAATATGTCATTTTGTAGCCATTTGAATCAAAATTTCCAGTGTATCACATGGATTGTATGTTTTTGAACCTGAATGTTACTAAGCAAGATACTGATGTTTTCATATCTCATCAAGTGTTCATACTTTAGTTTAATTTTTAATGACACATTTTTAGTATAATAGACTATAACAATGGTTTTGTTTTGTATATAAAGGAAACTTGTTAATAATACATGTACCTGTTAATGATTGTATAGACTTTTGTTATTAATTTATTATCATTATTATTATTATTATTATTATGCAAAACAGAAATTGCCATTCTTATATTTAAATGCAGGATCTTTTTAAAGTAGTCAAAACGTTCGGTAACAGATAAACAAAAAATCATATATACAGAATCACTTTATATCTAGACCACTGCGGTAGCTCAGTTGGTAGAGTGCTCTCTCCTTAAGTGGAAGGTTGTGGGTTCAAACCCCCGCCGGGTCTGACCCAAGACTTGAAAGTGGGTATGGCTGTTTTTTCACCAAGCACTCGGCAGTACGAAATGAAAGTCACGGTTCTTTTGGATGGGAACTTAAAATAAAGGAGTTTCTGTGTCATGACAGGCGTGGCACGATAAATAACCCTGCTGTATAATGCTATCAGCGCAACACACAGGCAAAATTTTTGCACTTTCACCTATAGCTGGCGACTTCTCGATATAAGTGAAATATTCTTGACTGGGATGTTAAACACCATTACTCATTACTCAATTACTCAACTTTATATCTAAAAGTGGGGGTCTTGGTGGCCAAGTGGTCTAAAGCACGGGTTTACAGACTACACTGCCTCTCTATGTGCCAAGGTTCAAGTTTCAAGTTTCTTTATTTCTCTAATTGTGAGTTACAATAATGAGAAAATATACTTACAAATATAAATACAAATACAACATACATGAGTAAATATATGTAAATATTAATATATATATATATATATATATATATATATATATATATATATATATATATATATATATTAACATATTTCAATCCAGAGGACTGACTCTCTCATTACTTGTTTTAATCAACCAGCATAACTTGTTGATATGAGACAATTTTTTTTCAAATCTCATTTTGGCATATCCTAGGGTGAGAATGTTTACCTGTTTGCATACTGAAAGGGAATGATTTTTTCCAGGTACTCTCCCATTTTCCTAGCCTGAAGCACCATAGAAATGACGGTCTGGATGTAAGAGCCAGAATCTTGAATTTGGAAAAAAAAACACACCAGGCTAAACAACTTTAGATCCCGTGCTACTAATTCACGTTACATGTATTTTAAAAGAAGGGTTATTAATGTTTTAATAAATGGCAAGATTACTTCACGTCTATCCAGGCAATTAGTGCTTAAAGAAACCATATGATATCCAGGAAAAAATTTTTGTAAGCAAATGAATTGACCCACACGAGGGTTGTTCCATATGTATTGTGTATTGTACGATATCTCAAAAGCATTCGACTCAAATAGTGAAATGAACATTGCAGTATTTCCCGCGGTTTCGAATACAATTTCTGAAATATGTGATGGTACGCTGATTTAGGTAGAACTTTGAGGCACTGACTGATGACTGAGCCAAGGGATTGTCGGGACTTGTAACGGCGGCCAGATAAGAACTTTTTAAGTTTTGGAAATCGGAAAAAGTCGCATGTGGCTAGATCTGGAGGTTATGATGGGTGAGACAAGACGGTAACCTTCTTGGAGTTCAAAAACTGCTTCACAAGCACAGATTTATGTGATGGAGCAGACGAACATGCCTAAATCCTGACACACGGGACGTCGTTTTACAGTAATATTTCTTTATTTTATTTTATTTTATTTTATTTATTTTTTTTTTTTTTTGTTATAATATCTCGGTATTACCGACCTGAAACACTTTTGCCATTCAGCTCCTGAATTTGTACGGTTATGCCATCACATGAGAAGAATATGCAATAAAGTGCCTTCCGGGCTTTGTGCTTATGTTTCTTTTGAATATTTTGTTTCCAATTTTTCTTACTGGTTCGAAATAGTGAACCTATATTTCGTCACCATTAATAATGTTTGCAAATTGTCATTGATTGAATTTGGGAAAAATTTTGAGCAATTGCTGAGTGGATTGTACTCGTAACTGTTTTTGGTCATTTGTCAATATATGCTTGGGACTACATCATTAGAGTGACCGCTTTGCTTAAAGTGCAGGAATCCTGACTTGTTCATTTTATCCTATTACTATACTCCACCATCAAAACTTCAATTTATTGATATAAGTTTGAAAAACTCTAAGTATGAACTTCGCTGAATATTGTCACACATATAACTTAAAAGGTAATTTATTCGAAGCATACACTTGGATACAATTCATAAGAAAACATAAGAAAATAATTTGCCACTTTTTTTTTTTTTTTTTTTTTTTTTTTTTTTTTTTTGCTTGAGATATCTTGATAATTTTGACAGAGATATCAACTCTACTTTTAACAGCAGTTTTATGGGATAAATTCTTAAATTTTAGGTTTTCATGGTGATATCTCAATAATAATGAAATACATCTAGATTTAAAATCATAAATGTGTCAGCACAACTTTTAGTACAGCAATTTTATTGTGATCAAATTGTCATTTATGAAGTAATTTTAGTGAAAAATAAAACAACACTGATGTCTAATAATTTTAATAACTTCAAAATAAAGTAATATTTTTACTAAAAGCTTTATTCAAATTAGTAAAAATTAACATAAAATAACAGTATATATTATATCTTGTTATACCTTAGGTCGGTCAACAATAGTTTAGCTAAATTGCATAGAAAAGTCATGTTAAAATATGCTTTAAATAATGAACCGTCCCATTACAAAAAAAAGCACTTATGAAAAATTATCTCGTTTGAATACATTTTAAAAAATACTTTCTTTTGCAAAAATGTAAAAATATAGTTTATCTATCGAGTTTTCACCATTAAATATAGAAAAAGAAAGAATATTAGTTATTTGGTTTTCAAAAATCGCTATGGAAACAATTTTCTTCAAAACTGACATGTTTATAATTTTAGTATTTTCATAACTTCTCAACCTAAGCTAAAAGGATTTATGAAAATATTGAGACAACATAAAAAAGTCTAAAATATAAAAACTATATATTTTCTGAATATGAGAAAGATGTAAAAACACAAATATTTTTGTATTATTATGTCATACGGAGTTTTTTTGTTTTTTTTTTTTCAATAGGATGACTCGTACATTACTGTATTAAGCAAATAAGTTTTTTTAAAAAAAATCAAAAATAATATAATTAAAAATAATAAAATAATTTAATTTTCTGATTTCATGGAAAACTATATAAAATAAGATGTCTTCTCTGAAGGAAGGAAATGAAAATATATAATATGGGATACTTTATCATGATTAAACCGGTTTTAAAATTTACTGCAGTAATTATACAAAATACGAATTGGGGCGTTTATTACGTATCATTTTTAAAATTGAGTTTATAGTTCGTAATTGTTTCAAATTTCTTTTTACCAAAAGAAATATTCAAAATTCCACATGCACATGGCAATAATATAAAGGTCATTTGGTTCATTAGTAATAAAAATGAAATTATATTTCATAAATTAAATATAAGATACTAGGACAACTATTTACGATATATAAGCAAAGACAAACACACAAATATATACATACCTAGAGAAAACTCAAAATCGTTTTTATTTATTTATTCATTTTATTTTTTTTATTATTATTTTTTTCTTTTTGCGTGACACCACGTGATCTGTAAGCCCCTCCCCTCTCCAATTATTTTGTGTGCGTTTTGGTACACTTTTACACTGTTATAAGGAAAATTCTTAACGTTTCTAAAAACATATTTAAAGAATTAACACAAAATTTTATACAAATTTCTATTCTGCACAAACATTTAAACCCCCTCCACAATCAATGGGGGGGGGGGGAGAGAGTAGCGTTTTTTGTACACTTTTTGTATCCACATTTCCAATATATTGTCGTTTTTATTAGAAAAAAAAATTCTTTTTAACATTTCTAAAAATATATTTATAAGATTTAACACAGATTTTTTTTAATGGATTTCTATTCTGCACAAACGTTTTGAGGCTTAAAAACTTATTTTAGATAAAACGGTAACCATGTCAACATTTTCAACACTACTAGTTGAAACTCCTCATGTACTGAAGGACATCCGGTTTTATCTTCCAATAAACCTTTATTCTGATTTTTTTTAAATAAATCTCAAAAAATTTACTTTGAAAAGAAAATTAAAAAAAAAAAAAAATAAGATAAAAAAAAGACATTAAACAAAACAATTTCCAAATAGTTAGAAAATTAAAGCAACGGGATTTTAAAAATAGCCAGCCATTTTTTAAATACTATTGATTACAAAAACAAATTAATGTGGAGAATTTATGATATCCATGTATGGCATAAGGTTAAATATTTAAGCTTAATTAAAAAAATCTTGCATTAAAAACTTGTAGCTTTTTGTTTAATCTTTCAGAAATATTTAACTCATTCTATTGTAGCGCCCAAGCTCCTGTTTGCAATTCGGACACGTGTGTCTGACATCTTTGAGAGAACTGATGCAAAATGGAATGCAGCACACGAACCAGGTCACTAAGACAAAAAACCTGAAAAAATACATATATTTAAAATTAATAAAAAGTGAGAGTAAAAAAATCTTTTCAAAATTACACACAGGCTGCTCTATTTTATTCCCTCGAATAACATAAATAAATATATAAATAAATAAATAAATAAATAAATGATAGATAGCTAGATAGATATGTAAATAAATAACCTCTTTTCTATAATGAAAGTTTCCACGTTCCTTAGTAAAACAAACGATTTATATATAATTAATATTAGTTTTACCCTATTCCAAAAAGGGCCAAGCAGGCGATCCATGTCATTGTTCCACTCTCATATTCTGTTGCAGTGACGATATCCTTTTGACAGGCAAAACATTGCATTCGTACTGGAGTATCCCGGAACGTTGGTGGCGTGCTAATAACTGGTGCTGTGGTCACAACGTAGGATGTTTGATTCTCTAAATAATAATAATAATGAAATAATACAAATGACGACGATGATGATAATGATGATGATGATGATCGCGGTGTTGTTGGTGGTGATGTAGTCCGAGAAATCTGACGTCGATTTTATTTTACTTTTCGACTTTTGTAAAATCGACGTCAGATCTCTCGGACTACTAAATTTGTGCAATTAAAATTCCATTTATTCTTGTGTAGGGGTTGTGGCGTTGGGATGCTGGTTGTTGTTGTCAGAATTTGTGTATCCATATTGAAAAGACTCCATGAACTACTGAATTTGCACAATTAATATTACGTTTGCATTACCTGGAGTTTATTTTGTGTTGGGGTGGGGGTGTTAGGATGTTGGTTGGTGTTTCTCAGAATACGTGTATACACAGCGCGCACTCAGGGTGATTTTTTGGTAGGATGCTAGGTGACTGAATCAGTATGCCGCGATATCTCTAATTTTAAAGTTTTATGTATGACCCGACTCGAACCCATGACATTGAAACTGACTTATAAACCGCATAATTTGTACACAGATTTAATTTGATATTCTTGTATTGGGACTGTGGTGTTGTCGGGGTTGTTGGTTGGTGTTATCAGAACATGTGTTTAGTACTGTATACATATCTAAAGGCCCCAAGAACCACTTAATTTGTACATTTAAAAACCAGTAAACCAGTTTTACTTACGTTGTGTATATCCTGGTGGGGGCGGTTGTTGGGGTTGTTGTACTGGATAAGCCATGATAACCTGGAAAAAAAAAATAATCCAGCCGTTTGATATAAACGTATATTTGATTCAACACTGTCACATAGTCCGAATTTCCTCTGACACTAACGCACTTTATGCCTGGCGGTTGCCGTGTGTAGGATCAGAACAATTTCTATATAAAAAAAACTCGGGATTTTCTGATACCGACTGGTGGCACCTTCTCATTTCATTTGTACAACACCGTCACAATCGGACTTAGATGACACACTCGGTACCAGTTATTTTTTGTAACATGTTGGATTTTATTTCCTTATTTTCTGTTCAAATCTGTAATGACTATTTACACACACACACACACACACACACACACACTCTCTCTCTCTCTCTCTCTCTCTCTCTCACTCTCTCTCTCTCTCTCTCTCTCTCTCTCTCTTAAAAGGTTTACATTTAATTTTCTCTCTCTCAGAAGTTTACATTTCAACTTTTAAAAAGTACTTTACAGCACAGAGTGAGATCACGTGACCCAATATTATTTATATTCCCAGCCAACAACACGCCTTATATATCATTAGCGGGTACAGGTGCATGAATTGTGAAATACCTTTTTGCAAAAACTAGTTAACGTTCTCAATTTACAGTTAACTTATTTCGACTGATTCTAATAATTTCCTCATATTTGCCTATAATTTGGATCTCGATCTCTCTCTCTCTCAAAGAATACATTTAAATCCATAAACATCCTTTTATAACGCATGGTTGGTTACATGTCGAAATTTGATATAAAATCATTTTTAATGCGTCAAAATTATAGCTAAAATATCTGAATAATAATCACGCATCAGGGTAGTTTGTGGGTACATAGAGTGGGTAAATACTGTGTGTGTGTGTGTGTGTGTGTGTGTGTGTGTGTGTGTGTTGAAAAGGTGGGGGAATGGGGCGGGGGTTAAATAAAAATTACTCCGCCATACCGTGAATTTTTAAAAGAAATATAAAAATTACGAAAATAAACCTGAATGCATCCTTTAGATTATTAAAAACAGTAACACATAACATGACAAACTTACCTACTTTGTTTTGATTTCTCCTTTTAACAAATCGCTTTCAAGAAATCTGTGCCAGGTTATAATCTACTACGTAATAAGAATTCTTGTTTAAATTTTACCAGGTAGGCGAACTATCTAAACGATTTAACACTGAAATACATTTGTATAAGTACGCCGAATTCAACAAACAACCTACGTGTATTACTATAAATATCCGTATTTCGCTTTATTGCACACAGATCATACTGTTTGTTTAGCAAACAAAATACTTGTATTTTTATTGAATTTTTTTCTTAAATATTTATTTAAAGTAAAAAGGACACTTAAAGCAATTGGACTTTTATAACAAAATTTATAGATTTACCTGTTGGTGTTTTTGGTTTTTTTTTAAATATAATATATTTATTTATTTATTATTTTTATCATCATCGTCGTCGTCGTCGTCATCATCGTCGTCGTCGTCGTCATCGTCGTCCTGTGCTATTTTTGAATTTTTATGAAATATAATAAATATACAATCATTTCGATATAAGATCCAGGGGCATGGGTTTAAAGGTCAAGGTCATGGTGAAACTAGGTCATAGCTGTAATAAAAGACTAAAATGGTATTGATATATTAGTAATTTTTAAATATGTTCAAAGTCATACATTCAACGGTCAAGGTCATAGCTGCACAAGAAGATTTAAATTGACTATTAACTTTTTATAGGCATGTTTAAAAGAATGTTATACGTATTGATATGACGACCATTTTATATATTGTTCAAAAGTCAAAGGCTCAAAGGTCAAGGTCATAGCTCCATAAGTATACCGAAATGGTTAATCACTGCACTTTGGTTTCTGATTCAGTATTATAGCAGTTCCAAGCTGGGGAAAACTTTGAAAATTTCCGTAATTACAGTTATTGTCTATTGTACTTTTGTAACCATTTTGGAAATATTATCAGGTGAGCACCAAGTCCCAATATTTTACATTTTGTGAAGGAATTTTTTTTTTTAAAATCTACATTGGTTTTAATGGGTGGTGGTGGGGGGGGGGAACAAAAGGAAGTCCTACCTTTATGTTCTCCTTTTGAAAGCAAGTATATATATATATATATATATATATATATATATATATATATATATATATATATATATATATATATATATATTGATTGCAACTACGTAAGATACTAGAATCTATAAAAACAAGATGTTGGTGAAGTACAGATAATTTTAATCATGTTTCATTTCTTCTGATATACAGGTATACAGGTAATTCTTACTCATAATTAGTTTTATCACGGAATATGGCAACCCGGATTATAAGCCTGTTTTGATATTACAATCAGAATGTGCTTTTTCACTTTCTTTTATTGGGGATTTAAAAAACCAACAGAAATTAATACATAACAACAGCTATGTACGATGGTCGATATGAGCCAGGACAAAAACGTGTACGCAAATTGATCTTTTTGTCGCTGCGTTGAAATTTAGCGGCAATATTTTTTCAAATAGTTTTTTTGCCGCTAGCGGCAAAATCTTTTCAAACAGTTTTTTGCCGCTAGCAAAATCTTTTCAAACATTTATTGCCGCTAGCAAAATCTTTTCAAACAGTTTTTTGCCACTAGCAAAATCTTTTCAAACAGTTTTTTGCCGCTAGCAAAATCTTTTCAATCAGTTTTTTGCTGCTAGCAAAATCTTTTCAAACAGTTTTTTGCTGCTAGCAAAATCTTTTCAAACAGTTTTTTTGCCGCTAGCAAAATCTTTTTTAAACAGTTTTTTGCTGCTAGCAAAATCTTTTCAAACAGTTTTTTGCCGCTAGAAGCAAAATCTTTTTAAACAGTTTTTTGCCGCTAGCAAAATCTTTTCCAATAGTTTTTTTTTACTGATGTCATGTGTACTTAACTATAGTTCTCGCCGATTAGTTAACGTATGTTATGTCACTTTATCGGAATGGAATGTGATGCGATACAGGCGCCACATAAATAAGTCGTAAAGGCTAACACACACACACACACACACACACACACACACACACACACACACACACACACACACACACACACACACCTTCTTTGTAGAATTTAACAGTCTTCTGTCTTTATTTCCTAGTCTTTTCTTCAAGCATTATATAAAAACGTATCGAATGTGTTAGATTCATATGTTTATCTTAGTATGAAATACCTCAAATAATCTTAAAGTAATCTAAATAAGTGACCTACATGTCCAGTAGTTATTTGAATTTAAAACACGTGTTCTTATCTATGTGAACTTCCAACAGCGGCAAAAAACTTAGAAAAAAATTGCCGCTAGCAGCAAAAAACTGTTTGAAAAGAATTTGCTTCTAGCGGCAAAAAAACTGTTTGAGAACATATTGCCGCTAGCGGCAAATTAAACACTCTATGCAGCGGCAAAAACATCAATTTGAGTACACGTTTTTGTCCTGGCTCATATCGGCCATCGTAGCTATGGCAGTTTTAAACACTGGTGGATTTGGTTGATGCTTATATTAATTATATATGTGTTATTTTCATTTTTTATCGTTGTGGATATATGTATATAAAACATGTAAATAAATAATATAAATTAGTATACTATAATTCATTCAGCAATAAATCAGTGTGTTATAAAATATACTGTTTAGAGAGTAGTTATTGTATCAGAAGCGCTTAGCATGTTCAATATAAATTTAAACAGTTGAAATTTTTTTTTTATTGTTTTGCGCGTCGGAAGGTAAAACTGTCACCATATAACAATAATTCATTACAGGTATTATAACTTTGATTAAGTTTGGAGATATTATTTGTTAAGACTGATGGTTTGAAAATCAAACAAACACACGGTCTTTAAGGTCTCGAAATAAGTGGAATTTCGAAGAATCTTGATTGTCGCAAAATTTACTCAACTTTCCAGTGAAGTACAATGGAAGTGCAAACAAATATGTTACTAGTGTTCATTTTTTTGAAGATCATTTACTGTTTGGGTCACTGCCGCACGTGTAACAGAAAAGGGAACAAATGCAGCAGACTCGAACCCGGGACCTTCCTAATCACTAGCGAGACCGTGACTGTTCCTACTAAGATACCCTGGCACCGATCAAGCCCAGTCCGCTACCTACGTCACTGAAAATCGCAATGGGAATCCGTGATTAAAAAAGCATGTTTATATAAAAAAAAGGAAACTTGCTGCTATTCCGGGAGTTTTACATTTCGAAAATGGCGATGTTTAACAGGAAGTGATGTACTTGGTGACGCATTACGTCACATGCGCAAAAGAATCCATAATTTGTCTTGTTTAACAAATAGCAGTAACTTTTTTTATTAAGCACTAAATATATTTTCTTGTTCTTCCGTGGTTTAAATTGCTGAAAATAATTTAAAAAATAACCATACGCAATAAAATTAACAAAAACAATTTTAATATAATTTATCACTAATTATAATTTATAATTAATAACCGTGTTGGACGGAGTCACAAATGTGCTTGTAAAATATAAAGCCTTTTAAGACATAATACATAAATATATTACATGTCATATTTTCGATATAAAATAAATATTTACATTACATATAAAAATCAACAGTGAGATCCAATGCAAACAATACTTTGTAATATTAAAAAGAGACACAGCCATATATATATAGTGTGTGTGTGTGTGTGTGTGTGTGTGTGTGTGTGTGTGTGTGTGTGTGTGTGTGTTAAGACCCTGATATGTTACCCACTTGTTTATTTACAAAGTACGTTCATTCAGATCATTAAGTTACCCCCAAATAAATAAATAAATAAATAAATAAATAAATAAAAGGATTAAAATGTTAATATATAATCAAAAGTGTGAAAACTGGGGAAGATATTGTTGCAAAATACCAGCGGAAATGTCAGTCTAAAAACAATACGTCTCATCAAATTTTTTTTCATTTTGCTATATGCTTGAAATCTTTTTCCTCGCAAAGTTCAATATAACTTGAACAGGTTTCGCGAAATACGAAAACTTTAACAGTATTTTTGTCTGTGTACAGAGTTCTCGTAAAATCACATGTTACTTTACGAGAATCAAAACAGTCCATTCCAATCGTCAGCAGGACATTTCATTGTTGAATTTTTAACTTAGTCTGTTGTATCGTCCAAGTTCTTGGTTGCAGTTTGGACATGAGTGTTTCACGTCTTTGAGATCCTTGATGCAAAATGGTATACAACATATAAACCATGTAAAGAGTACGGCAAAACTGAAATAAATAAATAAATAAATAAATAAATAAATAAATAAATAAATAAATAAATAAATAAATAAATGATTTTTTTTAGGTTATAGCTAATAAATTGCATCCCCGAAAAGCATGAGAGAGAGAGAGAGAGAGAGAGAGAGAGAGAGAGAGAGAGAGAGAGAGAGAGAGAGAGAGAGCTAATTGCAATTTCCTCCTTCAACAGTCCAGGCAAGGCGTTGTAATCAGAAAAAAAATTCCGAAATTTTAATTGCAGTTCAACTACCCCTTTTAGTGGGTTAATTGAATAAAAATGGCCCAAAGCCAGGAACTAATTTTGACCATTAACAACAGCTACGCGTTTTCATGTACAGACAACAGACCGTCCTATTTACTACAACCATTCGGGGACACATTTCCGGTTCAAGTGCTTTGGTGAACCTTTGTTAACTATAAGCCTTGCTGCCTTTTTATTATGTATTTATTTACATAAGTTATATACTGCAATTAAAATGGCAATTTTTATTATGCTCGGGAGCAGGAGGTCGTCGGTTCGAACCCTACGCAGGCCATACATAAGACTATATTTTGAGATATCGCTTCATCGTCTGGTGCTCGGCATGAGCAGGACAAATTTTCGACTGGTTATCCAGTGTCAGGATAATGGACAGTTTGAATGGTATGTTTGTCTGCGGAATACTAAATCTGTGGGCTAGCACTTTACAAAAAAGTCGCCATGGGTGTGCGCTAATACACGACGGACCAAACACGCACACCTCAAACATACAAAACTTGTTATAAGATTAATCCAAATAGATAAATAAACTTACATTCTTCTTAAGCCAGTCTCGTACAGAACACACGGCTTATACGGTTGGCCACCCGTGTAAACCACCGAACCAACCGTGGCCTTATCCGAGTTACACTCGGGCCATTCGAGTATATCCGTGAAAGCCGTGTATGATTTTTAAAACTTTAAAAAAAAAAAAAAAAAAAAAAAAAAAAAAAATTAAAACAGGTGCCATGTCCGTGTATGATCGTATTAGCGATCGTACAAGACCGTGTGAGACCGTGTGAGACCGTGCGAGACCGTATATGCAACCGCACATGAAGTCCACTCCACGAGTGAGCTCAACCGTGTCAATATCGTATATAAATCGTATATATCAAAACATACACGAATGTGTGATAATTCGAGCATAACTCGAACAAAAGTCAGTGGGATCGTATGTAAACCCTGTAAATGTCTAGTTAATCCAGTAAAAGTCGTGTTTAATCGTACTAGGCCGTAACAGACCGTACTAGACCGTACTTGGAACCATACAACAATCGTATCAAAATCGTTTGCAACTCGTGTTCAAACCGTGAGAAACCTTGCTTGACTGAGTATATCCGTGCTTTGTTCGTACATTCTCGCGCTACATTCGAGTCTAAATCGTACCAACTCATCCCCAGGCACGGTTGGAGCTCAATACTCGTACCAGTCACCCCGTGTATAACCGAGTATACCGTATTGGAATCGTGTGCCCAACCGTGTTCTGTGTGAGACAGGCTTTAACAAATTGCCGATGCGACGTTGAACAACATTGCAACAACACAAATATATTATGTTAAATAGATTAAACCACTATACATACCCAAATCCAAACAGTGTAAAACAAACTACCCATGCCATCATTCCAGATTCATATGATGTTGTTGTAACGATGTCTTTGTTACAGGCAAAACATTGCATTCTTACGGGAGAGTTCTGGAATCGAACAACGTTCGCAACAGGCATTGGTACCACGACATTACTTGGCGGATTGTAAACCGCTGGACCCTCTAAATATACATGTATTTGAAAAAAAAACTTATTATAATTTAAACAATTTTATTTTTCATTTTATAAGTGTCATGTACCATTTTTGATTTTTTAAAATAAAATAATACATTCAAAAGTGGAACATGAAAAAAATAATACATTCAAAAGTGGAACATGAAAAAAAAAATACATTCAAAAGTGGAACATGATAAATATAATACATTCAAGAGTGGTACTTGACAAAAATAATGCATTCAAAAGTTGTACATGACAAAAATAATACATTCAAGTGTGGTACATGACAAAAATGACACATTCTTAAGAGGGTACATGACCAAATATTTAACATTCAAAAATGGAACATGACACAAGGACTTTTAACTTGAATTTTAACTGAAAAAGTCTAAATTTACATACACTAAAACTTATTGGTCCATGTAAAAAAAATATTTACATGCATCTAGAATTTAATGGGTATGGGGTACATGAGGAAGTCATGTGTCAAATGTTGTTGATTACAACTACTATCTGCCCAGTTAAAGTCCTGAATTTCAAAATAAGTTCCCTAAAGTTGTGCTTTGTTCTGTCTGTTTTTAGTATGTCGGAAGGTATACGCATGCGTACCTTTGCCATGCCTATTGTCAAGTGCGTGTTATGAAATAAGCCGAACAATCTGCCTTAACGTTGAAAAGTTACTCTTTCATATTGAAGTGAAAAAGGTTAATTTTTCACTGGAGTAATTTCGAAAAGTTACTTACAATAAGATAGGCAGATCGTTCGGCCTAGTTGTGACTTTGTAAATATTTGTAATTTTATTTGACAGAATTCAGCAAAAAAAAGTATAAAATTATATTCTAACATATCACAAAGATGAGTCAGTTTTCTGAAAGCATGTCCGTTTACGGGTCTTTGAGCAATTTGCCACATTTAATGGTTTTACGATCATTAGTCTATTCAAAAGTTTCACCAATATGATAGGCAGATCTTTCGACCTAGTTATGGCACTGTAAATATTTGTAATATGTCTTTTCCGACGAATTTCAAAGAGGAAATGATGTTCCAACAGACTATTGATAAGAAAACAGTTGCATTGAAGATGCTTGTTTTCGAGTGAAGTGGAATACTGTTTGACGACTTAGTTTAGATACTTGAACTGAAATATCGAGCTCGAAACGGCCAGTTTTGGGATGATGTAGGAAACCGAAGTACCCAGAGAATTTGAGCCACAGTACTTTAGCCAGGGAACTATAAAAATTTCTCACACTAGGATTTGCCCGAGCAAGACTCGAACTTTGTTGTATTGATAGTGTAGGAAACCGGACTGTCCGGAGAATTAAGACCATCTTCTTTTAGCCAGCGAATTATAAAAACTTTCCCACACTAGGATTTGCCCGCGCAAGACTCGAATTTAGGTGTAGGGATAGTTACCTGGCTGCCCGGAGAATTCGAATCACCGACCTTCAGCCAGCAAACTAAAAACTTTCTCAAAGCAGGATTTTCGCGAACGGGACTCGTAATTAGGTGTAGGGACAGTGTCTGTAACCAGACTACCCGGAAAACTTGAACCACTGACCTTCGGCCAGCGAATTGAAAAACTTTCTCACGCTAGGATTTGCCCTAACGGGACTCTAACTTAGGTGTATGGAAAGTGTAGATAACCGGACTGTCCGTAAAATTTAATTTATCTTCTATAAGCCAGCGAACTGAAAAAACTTTCTCACAGAGTGGGACTCGAACTTATCTGTAGGGGTAGTGTAGGAAATAACACTACCCAGGGATTCTGTATAAGAGTGGTTTACTTACAACAATCTTTCTATTTAACTGACGGATCACTTAATATAATGATATCTTTTAACTTTTGTTAAAGTCTGACTTTAGACCTTTTAATTGGAATATTGTTTGATGTTTTTGTTTGCTTTTAATGGTTAAGTTGTTGTGTATGACTTACTTAGCTTAAGATCTGTAAGCACTTCGTTCTCGTTGCACGTAATAAATTATATGTAACAAAATATCAAATCAAACCATCGATTTATCGATTTATAACCCCGAAAAAAGAAATCATGTCGCGAAAAATTTTTTAGATACGAAATCACAAAATAATTTAATTAGAATGAAAATAAATAAAGAAAGAAAGAAAATTGCCTCAAAATATATTATTATGCAGTATAGAATTGGGTCTATCTATTAAAATAAGGGTGTATTACGAAAGATTTATAAAAGAGGTTTGGGGACGAAATTAGTCGATTTTGATATCGATTTCCATGTTTATCTCGGGTCAATATTTGGAACAGATTTATCACATGTTAATTTCAAGTGCTGCACTATCTATCATTTATCATATCAATGTCAATAATTTATTTGAAAAAGTAGTTTAGGCTGATCGATTAGACGTCAAGTCTGGTACCAGTTTTACAATTATATCTCAACTAAGGTTTTCCATTTTACCGAAAAAAGCAAATTTTGGCAATTTAAAAAAAAATATGAATGTATAGATATTTTGACAAACCTTGAAAGAATCTTCAAATGACATCTTAAATTCCCGAATATGTAACAATATGTCAATTAGTAGGGGTGATAAAAGTTATAACAATAAGCCAGGGATTTTTTTTCGTTTGTATACATGCTATTTAAAATTTTTTTAGCGTTATTGTAAAAAAAAAAAAAAAAAAAAAAAAAAAAAAAAAAAAAAAAAAAAAAAAATTATTAACGGCTTAAAGATATTGACAATTAAAAATGCACTTTGCATTAGCAGAAAATAAGATAAGTAGGGACGAAATCTTTTAATAAAATCAATTTTGTTTGTCGTTATGTTTCGGTAAAGAATTTTCGTAAAGTAGCATTTTGCCACCAGCAGCAAATTGATTTATTTCAAAATAGGTGGTCAATTATTTTATTTTCAAACAGTTTTTGAAATTATGACCATTTTTTTAAAAAAAAAATTTGCCGCTAGCCTGAATTAAAGAATTTCGAAATAGTTCCTGACATTTTCAGGAAATTATATTTGCTCTTTTGCTTTCAATATTCTCCCAGTAATAGTATACTTACATGTACTTCTTTTGCTCAATGAAAAGGAAATTTTGAGGTTTTTTTTATATCAAACATGAAATAAAACAACAATTTAGACACACATACACACACAAAATAACAAATAAATAAATAAATAAATAAATAAATAAATAAATAAATAAATAAATAAATAAAATTGATCAAGATTTAAATTTTTTCAGTTATAAGTTAAGAGAAAATTTTAGTTATCAAATGATTGTGAAACTAGGGACAGTATTTCTTGTGTTAATTGAACTAATTGGTTCTGAAAAATGATAAATATTGCTGGAATTTTTAATCGAATTTGAAGCCCCTTTTATCTGCAGTTTCATCTATTGAAATGTATGTCACACTATCAATTAGTTGGATTTGATAAATTGTGGTGGTCAGTTCAAGAAAGGTGGAGTAAACCGGAGTACCAGGAGAAAATTTCCGATCTTTGACAAGTGTACTAATAAACTGTCCCATGATAGGATCTGTCCCGAGTGAGAATCAAACATAGACTGAGAAATACGTTGTGATCCGTAAGTGCGCGCTTTAGACCACTTGGTCACCGAGGCTCATATGCATCACGCTTTGCAATTTGCCTCTGTCAGTTGTTAATATTGGTTTTTGTTGTATTTTCCATCGATTGTGGCAGACCTTAAGATTATTCATTACTTCTTTGATTTTACTGAATCTCGATGGCAGTGTGTTCGTAACAGGCCACAGTGCCTACCAACACCTAGGTTTGAACCTGGCTCGAGCAAATCTTAGTGTGAAATAGTTTGTGAATGCATCTGCCTTTTCATTTCTCCAGACATTTCGGTTTCTTACATCATTCCAGAACAAAACGTTTCAATACACGTATATCAATCTTGACTCAGACGGTAAAGACTGTTACTCGCTCGATTTCTACTCTACTGTTCTAAATCTTACTCATTGTTGGTTGGTTGAATGCTCTTTTACCGTCACATTAGCAATTTTCAACAATTGAAGACTGATCTTAACACAAATTGCACGAGTGTGCAAGCGTTTCTGATTTGTTCATGTTTTAGTGTATGGCAAACTTGGTTCATTATACTGGTATCAGATCCAGTATAGGCCTACGGCAAGGAAAAACATTTTCTCACTTGAGGTCGGACCAGATTCGAACCCACAGAAGTGAGACGACTTAAGTCTGAAGGCTAATGCCTTACCCTCTGGGCCGCCACAGCTCGCTTTTACTGCATGTGTTTGTTTTCAAATAAAAAAAAACAAGAAAGAGAGAGAGAGAGAGGAGAGAGAGAGAGAGAGAGAGAGAGAGAGAGAGAGAGAGAGAGAGAGAGAGAGAGAGGTGCAGCTTCTTTTTAATAAAAGTTGTATAAGAATAATATAAATAGTCTTACGTTCACCGTATCCAGACGCTGGGGGATTCTCCTCATATGCAGGTGGAGGTAGTTTCTGTACTGGGTAGGACATGGCGAAATAAAACCTGAAATATAAATAATAAATAAATAAATAGCTATATGTATGCTGTGGTTTGAAAACTTTAAAATCGAGTGATATTTTACCCAACTTTGATCTTTTAATGATTCTCAGAGAGAGAGAGAGAGAGAGAGAGAGAGAGAGAGAGAGAGAGAGAGAGAGAGAGAGAGAGAGAGAGAGGAGAATACTTACCGACTGACGTGTGTAATAAAATAAATTTTATCTAAACTTTTTTCCTTTTAATATACCAGTCCAGATATATTGATCTCTACCAGGTCACGTTTTTACAATATATTTAAACCTATTTCGAAATACCCAATCTACCTGTAGAAAAGATTTTATTACACTTAGTTTAAACATTAATAATAATCTATCTAAACCACGTGATTGGATTATTGCAAAAATGTTACTGTGTGTAACAGAATGTATTTTACGGTGCCCCGTTATCACCACAGACATATAAATATAATGAAATCGAGCACACGAATTTGTTAATCGTGCGCACAATTTTGGAAATTGGGCACACGACTTTTGGAAATCGAGTTATCTTTTAAAGTCGTGACCTCGATTTCCAAAATAGTGTGCACAATTTCCAAAATCGTGCGCTCATTTTCAAAATCGTGCGCTCAATTTAAAATTCGTGCGCTCGATTTCATTATATTTATATATCTATGGTTCTAACGCTTGATTTAATTTATATACTAACGGTGCTCCGTATTTTGAGTTTAAATATATACCTATAGAAAATATACATGTACGAGAATTACAACTTCCTATTTTAATCATGTACGTCTTGCATAAAAGGCACGGCACATGTACTTATTGTGATCTAATATTTAAAACGAGATAGAATCAGATGTCAAATTCTGTATAATTTACTATCCGAAAATAATAGGCATGTCGTGATTGAGTTAAAAGTTCCGAATTTGAACTTAATAAATAAATAAATAAATTCATTTACTATTAATTGCACATGTAATAATTAGTAAATGAATGGATGGATGAATAAATTAATGAATGGATGAATGAATGAATAAATGATTGAATGAATAAATGAATTATTAGTTACATAGTTTTTAAGCAGGGTGTATGGGGATTTCCATCCTGTCTGAGACTCCGGCTTTAGACACAATGGGAACTTCTATACTTGCTGCTTAAATAGCAATGTAACGAATATATCCCCATTTCTGTCTATTATTTAAGAATTGGTATTAGTTTTTTCCTTTTAAGGAGAATATCCTCGTCTGTGTGCTAGGCAACGCGTTTCATGATGGCACTCCAGACGATATATTATGTTGACCAGAAACTCATGAATTATGTCCCTTGTCAAATGTTACAGTATGTATAAAATAAAGTTGCATCTGCCCATCTGCCTTTATCTATATCCGTTTATTTTGTACATAAATAGTGCATAGAAGCCGTGAGTTTAAAGCAAACCAGTCCATCACATTTTTAAAGATTTTTAAAAATGGGGATAAGATTATTTATTTAATCTAAAAAAATGCAGTATTTAAAACAAACCGTCACATAACGATTCAAACTTTTATAATTTTAAAATTACAATTGAAATTACCTTTAAAGCAAACAGACAAATATGAAAACAAAAATTAAAGTTGAAATTGCTAAAAAGTGAATATGTAAAAAGATATTGGGGGGGGGGGGGGATGGTGGTGGGGGATATAGACCAGCGGGATTTACATGTAAGTTTAGAACATGTTTACGTCATTAAAAAACAGGATCATGTAAACTCAACTTACAAAAACGGTAAAATACAATAAATTAAACACAGAATTTCATAAAATTTGCCACTTTTGTGACTTTGAAAGGGTAAATAACACCAATGCGAATACATTTGGATATTAACGACGGGCATTACATGCAATTTGTCAAGTTTCCCGTTTGATTCATTCGAGTTTCCGTACATCAGTGCGCATGCTCCAAGTCTAAAAATGACCATTGTCAAAAATATGTGACCAACATGCCTGAGGTTCCGTTTACTTACAGTTAATAGGAATGAAATTTTAGACAATAAATCTTACGAATCGTGATTAGAATTTATATATATATATATTTTTCTTATAAAAAAATATATTTTTTTTTAGAAAATCGAGGTTCCGTTTACTTACAGTTAATAGGAATGAAATTTTAGACAATAAATCTTACGAATCGTGATTAGAAATTTATATATATATATATTTTTTTATAAAAAAATATATTTTTTTTTAGAAAATCGAAAAAATTAAAAAATTGAAAAACTTAAAAAAAAAAAATTAAAAATTAATGCAGTTTTGAATAAATTCAGTGTAAAACAATTCCAAATAAATCAATTTATCAAATGCATCCTAAAGGAATGGAATTTCCCACTTTTTTTCGAGAAGGCGGTCACTTCTCGGATGGTGGTGGAAACTGGAGTAGCCGGATAAATCAAGTGACATATTTCTAACTCAAGGATCAGCCCTGTGGTTTTGGAATCAAAGTCGTAAGAAGCCATGTGGTCTGCAGTCAGTTAGTTACCGAGGAATCAGAAAACTTTGGTACACTTGTAGATAAAAAGTACATGCTTACAGCTCTTAAAATTTCAGCCACAATGCCATCAATAACTGGACTTTGAACTGATTTCAATTTATTTATTACATAAAGAACTTCTTCTTTGTAATACTCTGATCTAGAAGATAACACTGTATACCAAACTCATCAGAATTAAAATTATTATGTAAATTATCATCAATCAGTATTAACACTTTGAAACAAAGACTTTAAATGATTACTAAAATCCTGTAATGTCAGATACATTCTGAAATTTCTTGTTTTTATTAACATTTCTCCAGAAACACAGACGTTTAAAATTTTCAAGCATGTACTTATTCAAGTACACGTATTGTATCAATACAAGGAGTAGAGTTGAGTTGAGTAATGGTGTTTAACCTCCCAGTCAAGAATATTTCACTTATATCGAGACGTCACCAGCTATAGGCGAAAGTGCAGAAATTTTGCCTGTGTGTTGCGCTGATGGCATTATACAGCAGGGTTCTTTATCGTGCCACGCCGTGACACGGGACCTCGTTTATTTTACCCTACGATAGAATCGTGACTTTCATTTCGTAATGCCGAGTGCTTGGCGAAAGAACAGTTACTACCACTTTCAAGTCTTGGGTCAGACCCGGCCGGGGTTCGAACCCACGACCTTCCACTTACGGAGCAAGCACTGTACCAACTGAGCTACCGCAGTGGCATATCAAACAAGGACAGTATTTGTTAAAAAGAGTTACTTAAAATTTACTGTACTAGGTATTATTAAGTTGAAAACAATATGCAATAAGCTGAATGCAATGAAATAATGCTGTCTGAAGTTACTGTCATTTATCAGTTAGCTTTTAGTATTGGAGGAAACCGGAGTGCTGGGAAAATGACACTTTTTCACATCGGATGTGGAAAGGGATATAACTGAGACAAAGAAAATAATGTTATGTTATCTCAATGGGTAATTTAGAGTTACTTCCCTTTAAGTGTACTCTGGTTTCGCATCCGGTTCATTAATTAGTGAATACCATTAAAAACTAAGTTAATTAATCTTAATTATTTTTAATTTCGCTAATGAAAAATCTTTTCCTGGGGGGGGGGGGGGGGGGTTGTTGGGTAGAGGGATTTCGTAATGAACACTTGTAATCTTTAAAAAAAAATCAATTCAAATAATATATTGGAGAGCTTTAATGTGGTTCAAAAAGCTATTTAAAGAACTGCTAAAAAGTCCGACCCATACACATTTGTTTACAATTCAGTACCAAGTTACCAACCAATCCCTAGTGCTTAAGATTAGGTCTGTCATTGATCCCACCTAACAGGGCGTTAAGAGGCTACTGAGATTGAAGGTCATATAAGGTCTTTCTAATAACATTTTTTATCAACCTTTCTAATTTTTTTTATTTTCCTACATGAAAAAAAAATTCATAATGAAATTTAGTATGTGAGTTTCTCTGTTTTAAATACTAATAAAAGGTAGGTTTCTTAGTTGAATGTTGTTTAAGGTCACATCAGCAATTTTGAGCTATATATAACAAGACCATTTTTATTTGTCTGGAGTTAATAATCTAAACACAGGTTTTTGTGGAAATGTGCAGGTGGTTTTTTGATCTGCATTGTGAGAGTGAACTTATGACAACTTTGCTACCACTCTCGCATGTAATGTTGCGGATAAACTTTCTGGACTATAGCCAAGTGTGCAAGTATCAGGTAATATCTGGTATTTTTTGATGCATGCTAGATGAGACTTCATATTTTTCTGATGTATGCTGGCGAGGTGGACCAAACCGATTTTAAGAACCCACGCAACAATTCTCTGTTACAAATTACGATTGTGTCCATTTGTCCAGTTGTCATGAGTTTTTGTAACGTCAGGTGTTATATATCATTGCATTAGCTAGTATGTCCGGCAAGAATACCGAGAGGTCATCTGCTAAATGCTTTATTACAGATGTGAATTTGTCGGTTAAGATGCATGTTTAAGAGTATGTTCAAACTAGCATCGATAAGTAAATTAAAACCAGCATCGATGAGTATCTTTAAACCAGCATTGATGAATATGTTAAAACTAACATTAATGAGTATGTTCAAACAAGCAACAATGAGCTTGTTTAAACAAGCATCGAAGAGTATGATAAAACCAGCATCAAAGAGTATGATAAAACCAGCATTAATGAGTATGTTTTAACCAGCATCGATGAATATGTTTAAAACAACATCGATGAGTATCTTTAAACCAACATTGATGAATTTGTTCAAACCAGCATCGATGAGTATGTTTAAAGCAGAATCGATGAGTATCTTTAAACCAGCATCGAAGAGTATGTTAAAACCAGCATCGATAAGTATGTTTAAAACAGCATCGAAGAGCATGTTTAAACCAGCATCGAAGAGTATGTAAAAACCAGCATTAAGGAGTAAGTTTAAACCAACACTCGATAAGTATGTTTAAACAAGCATTAATGCGTATGTTTAAAACCAGCATCGATGCATATGTTTAAAAAAGCATCGATCAGTATGTTTAAAACCAGAATTGATGAGTATTTTATAAAACAGCATCGATTAGTATCTTAAACCAGTATCGTTGAGTTTGCTTCAACAAGCATAGATGAGTGTGTTTAATCCAGCATTGATAAGTATTCTATTAAACAGCATCGATGAGTATGTTTAAACCAGCATCGATGAGTATGTTTAAAACAACCATCGATGAGTATGTTTAAACCAACACCGATAGATATTTAAATGAGCATCGATGAGTATTTTTAAACCAGCATCGATGGATATTTAAACCAGCATCGAAGAGTATTTTAAAGCAGCATCATGTGCATGTTTAAAACCACCATCGATAGATATTTAAACCAGCATCGATCAGTATGTTTAAAACCAGCATCGATAGAAAATTAAACCAGCATCGATGAGTATGTTTAAATCAGCATCGATGAGTAGTTTAAACCCAGAATTGATGAGTATTTTATAAAACAGCATCGATGTGTTTGTTGAAACCAGTATCGATGATAATGTTTTAAGCAGCATTCATGAGTATCTTTAAACCAGCATCGTTGAGTTTGCTTCAACAAGCATAGATGAGTGTGTTTAAACCAGCATCGATAAGTATTTTATAAAACAGCATCGATGAGTATGTTTAAACGAGCATCGATGAGTATGTTTAAAACAACCATCGATGAGTATGTTTCAACCAACAACGATAGATATTTAAATGAACAAAAATGTGCATGTTTAAACCAGGATCGATGGGTATGTTTAAATCAGCATCGATAAGTATATTTAAAACCAGCATCGATGAGTATGTTTAAACCAGCATTGATGGGCATGTTTAAACCAACACCGATGGGTATTTAAATGAGCATCGATGAGTTTGTGAAACCAGCATCGATGGATATTTAAACCAGCATCGAAAAGTATTTTAAAACCAGCATCGATGTGCATGTTTAAACCAGCATCGATAGATATTTAAACCAGCATCGATGAGTATGTTTAAACCAGCATCGATGGGCATTTTTAAACCAACACCAAGGATATTTAAATGAGCATCGATGAGAATGTTTAAACCAGCATTGATGGATATTTAAACCAGCATCGATGTGCATGTTTAAACCAGCATCGATTGATATTTAAACCAGCATCGATGAGTATGTTTAAACCCGCATCGGATGGGTATGTTAAAACCAACACCAATGGATATTTAAATGAGCATCGATTGAGTATGTTTAACCAGCATCGATAGATATTTAAACCAGCATCGATGAATTGATTAACAAGTATTGCATGAGTATTTTATAAAACAGCATCGATGATTATGTTTAAACAAGCATCGATGAGTATGTTTAAACCAGCATCGATGAGTTTGTTTAAACCAGCATCGATGAGAATGTTAAAACCAGCATCGATGAGTATGTTTAAAACAGCATCGATGAGTATGTTTTAAACCAACACCGATAGATATTTAAATGAACAAAAATGTGCATGTTTAAACCAGCATCGATGGGTATGTTTAAATCAGCATCGATAAGTATATTTAAACCAGCATGGATGAGTATGTTTAAACCAGCATTGATGGGCATGTTTAAACCAACACCGATGGATATTTAAACCAGCATCGAAAAGTATTTTATACCAGCATCGATGTGCATGTTTAAACCAGCATCGATAGATATTTAAACCAGCATCGATGAGTATGTTTAAACCAGAATCGATGAGTATGTTTAAACAAGCATCGATGAGAATGTTAAAACCAGCATCGATGAGTATGTTTAAAACAACCATCGATGAGTATGTTTAAACCAACACCGATAGATTTTTAAATGAACAAAAATGTGCATGTTTAAACCAGGATCGATGGGTATGTTTAAATCAGCATCGATGGGTATTTAAACCAGCATCGATGAGTATGTTTAAACCAGCATCGATGGGTATTTAAACCAGCATTGAAGAGTACTTTTAAATCAGCATCGATGTGCATGTTTAAACCAGCGTCGATAGATATTAAACCAGCATCGATGAGTATGTTTAAAAACAGAATTCAGAGAATTTTATAAAACAGCATCGATGTGTTTGTTTAAAACAGCATCGATGTTATGTTTTAAGCAGGATAGAAGAGTATCTTTAAACCAGCATCGTTTAGTTTGCTTCAACAAGCATAGATGAGTGTGTTTAAACCAGCATCGATGAGTATGTTCAAACCAGAATTAATGAGTTTTTTATAAAACAGCATCGATGTGTTTGTTGAAAACCAGTATCGATGTGATGTATTAAGAAGCATCGATGAGTATCTTTAAACCAGCATCGTTGAGTTTGCTTCAACATGCCGATAGATGAGTGTGTTTAAACCAGCATCGATGAGTTTGATTAACAAGTATCGATGAGTATTTTATAAACAGCATCGATGAGTATGTTTAAACAAGCATCGATGAGTATGTTTTAAGCAGCATCGATGAGGTTTGTTTAAACCAGCATCGATGACAATTTTAAATCAGCATCGATGAGTATGTTTAAAACCAGCATCGATGAGTATGTTTAAACCAACACCGATAGATATTAAAGGAACAAAATGTGTATGTTTAAACCAGCATCGATAGGTTTGTTTAAATCAGCATCGAAGTATATTTAAACCAGCATGGATGAGTATGTTTAAACCAGCATTGATGGGCATGTTTAAACCAACACCGATGGATATTTAAATGAGCATCGAAAAGTATTTTAAAACCAGTTTCGATGTGCATGTTTTAACCAGCATCGATTGATATTTAAACCAGCATCGATGAGATGTTTAAACCAGCATCGATGAGTATGTTTAAACCAGCATCGATGAGTATGTTTAAACCAGCATCGAAGTGCGATTTTAACCAGTATCGACGTTTATGCAACTATTTGCATAAAGACGAGTCGGCTGTTTTGTATTTTAATGTTCTTTAGAATGGACTGCATTATCAAG